>JAKOGI010000227.1:0-75000 GCA_029747015.1 Carnegiea gigantea
GTATATATATATATATATATATATGTGTGTGTGTGTGTGTGTGTGTGTGTGTGTGTGTGTACGCGTGTATATGTGTGTGTGTATACGCGTGTGTGTGTATATATATTTATATGTATATATATCTATATATGAGTTGTGTGGCAGGCTTACACATCCGATATACTTCCATGTTGCGCAAGGTGGGAAGTTGTATTTGTACTATTCGTATTCCAAACCTTACGGGGACCTTCAGCTAGTAGCTTAAATTTTTGGTTGAAATGATTCATAATCTGGTAAACTCTCTCCCTCTCTCTCTCTGTCTCTCTCCCTCTCTCTCCCCCCTTTTTTGTGGGACTTTTAGGTCTTTTTGCATCAATTTCTTCTTGTCAATTTAAATTGTATGTTGCTATGTCAAAGCATCCTATCCGCATTGGGAGTTGTTACCGTTGTTATATATGTTACGGCATGACGCTCTCGGTCATTTCAAGGTGCTTATTGGATTTTTTTTTCTTTTTTTCTTTTGCAATAAGTTGTTGGAATATTAAAGAGATATGAAATTGAAGATAAGTGATGCAGTTTTTTGTTTTTCTTTAAAATAGAGGTTTGCTTTTTGGTAGATGTGGGACCTGCATTAATGTATTGGTTTAAGGGTTTTGTTCGTTTCACTGATTACATATCACCTATTGCTGAGTAATGCTTTTTACAGAGCTCTTATAACTTTAGTGCTCCTTATCGTTGAAATGAGCTTGTCCTCGGTATGCTCTTGTATTGCCAATGAGGCCTTGGGGTCAAGACATGAGGCTTAGGTTTCCCTTGACGCCGCTTTCCTCTGTGCTGTCTTCATACTGCTGGAAGTATTACATTTTGTGATTAATGTTTTTGGGCTCCAGGGTTATCTTAATTCCGTTCTACTTTGAGGGCTGGGGCTATGCATCACCAGATCCTCAAATGGTTGTTTTGCGTATGAGCAATTTGGGTTAATTGGAAGATGTTTATAGCGAACAGCTCAGTCAATTCTTGTAAATTTTAGCAAGGTATAGAGAGAGAGAGAGAGAGCAAAGAATAGGGTTTAATGTGTTGCTTCTACTTCTGCATGACACACGGCCCTTGGGTATATATGTACAAGGAATTAATTACTAACCCTAGCTCTTGACTTAGCCGCCGAGCTACATGACAATAGATAAAAAATTAATCACAAAATATACATAAGATATTCTATCCTTATCACAAGATATTCTATCCTTATCACTCCCCCTCAAGTTGAAGCGTGAGGATTGACGATGCCCAACTTGGACTGCAGAAACATGAACTGTCGTTTGCCAAGAGCCTTAGTAAAGATATCAGCAATCTGGTACTATGATGGAAGATAATTTATAATTAATTCCCCGGAAAGAATGCGTTCCTGAATAAAATGACAATCAATCTCTATGTGTTTAGTCCTTTCATGAAAAACAAGATTTTTCGTGATATGCAATGCCGCCTGATTATCACAAAAGAGTCTTATGGGAAGCTTCACAAATACATGTAGCGACGCAAGGAGTGAACGAATCCAAATAAGCTCACTAGTCACAGTAGCCATTTCTTGATATTCAACTTCGGCTGAAGAACGGGACACCGTAGTCTGCTTCCTAGTCTTCCAAGAAATGGGTGAACCACCGAGAGTAACAAAGTACCACGTTAAGGACCGTCTGGTGATAGGGCATGCCCTGCAGTCAGAATCACAATATGCAACAAGCTGTAAATTTGAATCACTCTTCATGAATAACCCTTGTCCAGGGTTCCCTTTCAAATAACGTAGAACACGTTTAGCTACAGCCATGTGATCCTCCCTTGGATCTTACATGAACTGGGACAAGATATGTACAGAGTAGCTTAATTCTGGCCGAGTAATAGTCAAGTATATAAGTCTCCCAACAAGCCTCCTATACTGAGTAGGATCATCCAAGAACTTCCCTGTTGCAAGCCCCAATTTGTGATTGGTCTCCATGGGAAGGTCAATAGGTTTGGCCCCTAACAAACTACACTCCTCAATAATTTCTAAAGCATACTTTGGCTGGGATAGAAATAATCCTTCCGAATTTCGAGCCACTTCAATTTCTAGAAAATATTTCAGTGGTCCCAAATCTTTAATGTGGAAACAATGATGCAAGTATGCTTTAAAAGTAGAACATGTGTCACGATCATTCCCAATTAGAACCAAATCATCAACATAGACTAGCAAGGCCATAAACTTACCATTCTTTTGGTAAGTGAAGAGAGAATAATCTGCATATGATCTAACAAAATCATACGCAAGAAGCTTAGATGAAAGCTTAGCAAACCATTGTCTTGGAGCCTGCTTTAAACCATATAAAGATTTCTGAAGCTTGAAAAGTTTATTGGTAGTGGAGGTTCTGAACCCAGGGGCCAGAGTCATGTACACCTCATCTTCTAGATCCCCCCGTAGAAAGGCGTTATTAACGTTCATTTGTTGTAGTTTCCAACCTCTAGCAGCTGCAACAGCAAGAAAGCAACTTACACTTGTCATTTTTGCAATAGGTGCAAAAGTTTCTATAAAGTTAAAACCTTCTACTTGCTTATCTCCTCGAATTACCAAGCGGGCCTTGTATCGCTCTATGCTTCCATTAACATTGTATTTCACCCTATAAACCCATTTGCAATTGAAAGGTTTACATCCTTGAGGCAGGTCTACTAGAGCCCAAGTATTGTTGACTTCCAAAGCTTCTATTTCCTTGGCCATTGCTTCCTTCCAATGCGCATCTTTAACTGCTTCATGATAGAATTTGGGCTGCATAATTTTTGTTATAGCAGAAAGATAACATTTATGTGCATCTGAAAATTTATTGTAGTTACATAATTAGCAATGGGATAAGGTTTACCTGAAGAAACCTTTTGGAGTGTGGGAGTTTGTGTCTAGGGGTCTTAAATAGTTGCCTGATAGCAAATATAATCTTGAAGATGACTCGGCATTTTTCGGACCCATTTGCTGCGTTTTGGCCCAACTTGATCTGCGAGCTGATTGTTCCTAATGACTTCAGGCCCACTGCTATCAGTTTCACAAGGCCCAGGCTGCCCGGGTCTGCATCTACTGGGCTGCTAGCAGATGGCCCAGAATCCTCAGGGCTGCTGTGGACTGGGTTGTTTTCGTGTTCTGCCCTAGCTGCTGGCCCAGATTCGGCCAGTCTAATTCTGCTCATATCGCACTGAGCTGGACCGTGAGCTTTAGGTGGTGAGAGCTCATTGTTCAGCCCAGTTTCGTAATGAGAAACTAGAAAGACTTGATCGCAGCACCATCTGCGGGGCTCCTTATTCGATTTAATCCCAGAAAAAGGAAAATTTTCTTCACAAAATATGACATCCCGACTCACAAAAATATTTCCATTCTCAATGTCATAAATTCTCCAACCCTTCTTTCCATGTAGATAGCCAATAAAAATACACCTCTTACTTCGATCTCCAAATTTATTCTTTGGCCTTTGATTATTATGAACATAACATAAACATCTAAAAACCCTAATATGTTCATATGAAGGTTTAGCATGAAATAAGATCTATAAGGTGTTTTTCCATCTAGTACTGAGGAGGATGTTCTATTTATTAGATATGCAGCAATCAAAACACATTCTCCCCAAAATTCAAGTGGTAGATGAGCTTGAAATCGAAGTGCCCTAGCTACATTCAGAATATGACGATGCTTCCTTTCAACCTTTCTAATTTGTTGTGGTGTATCTACATAGCTAGTTTGATGTATAACTCCATTTTCCCCATAAAATTTCTTCATAGGTCCTAAAGGGAATTCACTTCCATTGTCACTTCTAATGACTTTTGCTTCAGCCCCAAATTGTGTATTAACCATCGTGCAAAAATTTCTTAGCAATTGTGAGGCGTCACTTTTTTTCATGCATAAAGTAAGTCCACACACCCCTACTAGCATCATCAAGAATAGTAAGAAAGTAGCTAGCACCACAAAAGGATTTAACATGATAACCACCCCATATATCACAATGTATGAGATCAAAACAACTTGAGGCTTTATTTTCACTAATAGGAAAGGGTATACGAGTCTGTTTTGCACGTAGACACACATCACACACATCATGTTTATTCTTAGTATCTAAGGAAATATCACTAGGGACTTTAGAAAGAGCCTAATCGGAGGTTGCCCATTCTGCGATGCCATAATTCATAAGAAACAGCCTTGTGTACTTGAACCGTTGTCGTTGAATCCTCCTTGTAGATGAAGACCCCTCTTTTAGGCTCACCCACTCCAATCAGGTTCTTCATAGTAAGGTCCTGTACCACACAAAGCATTTTAGTGAAAACGACCATGCAATAAATTTCATCTAGTAATTGAGCTACTGATATCAAATTACAATCCAAACTAGGCACATAAAGTACATTTTGTAAAGCCAACTTGGGATTTAATTTGACTGATCCTTTTTTGATTGCATAAATCATAGAACCATTTGCCAAACCAATAGGAATCGGATCAATATTGCTAACGTTACTCAATAATTCCATATCACCCATCATTTGGTATGAAGCACCACTATTAAAGATCCAAGGTTTCTTACCAATAGCTTGTCAAGACTTGCCTTTGGAGTCTCAATTAGACTCAGAAGACATTGTACCTAATCCGAAGTGAGTGTTGTAAGGCAGAGTGACCTGCCTCATGTTCATGCATCAGCTGTATATGGCTCGAAGACTCCCCCTGAACCTGCACTGCATAGGAGACTTCTCGGCCTGGAGCTACTACAATACTCGACCTGAACATGACGCCTCTGCCTCTCTGCCTCGGCCAGCACGTCCTCGAGCACTACTGCCTTTGCCTCCTTGAGTATTCTAACTGGGTGGATACCTGATCAGTTCATAGCAAGCATTCTCTTCATGTCCGACATTCCCACAGTGGCTGCAAACTGGTCTGGGTTGCTGTTGTTCTCGGTACTGCTTCGAGGGCTGATCTCAGTGCTGCTGTGTCACGGCAAAGGCAGCCACCGTATCATGCTTATGATCTCACTCAGTCATGACCTTCTTATGGTCCTCTTCTTGCTGAACCGTGTTGAAAATTTTATCTATCGAAGGTAGTGGTTCCAAAGCTTGGATTTTGACTTCGAATAGTAGAAAAAGACTCGTCATCGAGCCCCATTAGAAATTGGTGTACTTTATCATCTTCTACCATCTTCGCCATCTTCTCGACTACCCCACAAGTACACATGGGTAACTTCATATAATTCTCTAGCTCATTCCATAGACAAATCAATTTCGAGAAAAAATCCACCACGTCACTGCCTTCCTGTTTGCTCGAAGCAATGGCCGCTTTTTGTTGATGTATTCTAGGAATATTCGGAGTAGAATATCTCTTCCGAATATTATCCCATATTCTTTAAGCCGAATTAACATCAGCCACACTCGGGTGTAGCTTAGGGTCTATCACATTCATAATCCATGACTTGACCATGGAATTCACCATCTCCCATGCATTTGCTTCCGCCGAACAAACTCCATCTTTTATAACGGGCTTAATTATCTTTCCGTCAATGAAAGCCAATTTATTTTTGGCTTTAAGTGCTATTCATACAGCTTGTTCCCACAAGTCATAGTTCTTCCCATTGAACTTGACTGTGGTTAAAATTGCTCCTGGTGAATATCATAGATGAAGAAAATAGGGAGATTGGGCATCGACAATAAATTCTTCTGGTTTAGAGGCATCGTTTTTAGTCTCATCATCCTTCCCCATGGCTTTCTGCCTTCAATAATTTAGAGTCAAACTAACTCTGATGCCATGTAAATTTTAGCAAGGTAAAGAGAGAGAGAGAAGAATAGGGTTTAATGTGTTGCTTCCACTTCTGCATGACACACGGCCCTTGGGTATATATGTACAAGAAATTAATTACTAACCCTAGCTCTTGACTTAGCCGCCAAGCTACATGACAATAGATAAAAAATTAATCCAACATATACATAAGACATTCTATCCTTATCACAAGATATTCTATCCTTATCAATTCCAAGTTGATGAAAGACAAATGACAACAATCGAGCAAAGCATATTGGGATATAGTAATGTTTGATCACTTTGATGAACATCTCATACAAGTCCAACCTGTCAAAAGATGAATAGCAATGGTTCTTATTGCACTATCATGACAAAAGATTCACAGCAATGATGGAGCAGCAACCCTCTCCAAAAGGGGGGCCGGGGAGGAGAAGAAAGGGCTCGGAGCAAGTGACCTCAAGCATTCTTTATTGGCCTTCACAATTTGTCATATGGCCAACACTTCAATCTTCTATTTGCTGTCAAATTCGAGCAGCCTCTAGGCACCAAAGCAACCAAGACAACGTATGCCAGGGCAAGTAGCTGTGTGTGGCTCAGGAGTCTTGATAAAATCAATTTCCAGATCATCAATGTGGCTAATCATTGGCCAATACTGACCACCTGTATTCTTGCTGCATTTTTGTGTGAGTAGAGGACATCCTCGAATACACAGGTGTTGGAGACCAGTAGGAATTCCATCTTCTGGCAGGAATTCAAGCTGGGGGCAGTCTTCTAGGTACAGATCTTTGAGGGATGTGAGGTTTGTTAGAAAGTTTCTTGAATGAAACGATTTTAGCATAGAGCAGTCCTTGATATTCAACCACTCAATGGAAGTTGGTAGACCATCTTGGAAAGTCTTCATTGCCCTACACCCTGAAATAGAGAGGAACTTCAGGGAAGTCAGGCTTTGCAGTAAGCTATCTGATTTGGACGAGAGGGACGTAAGATCATCACAGTTGTCAATATATAGAGCTTGTAGCCCAGGAAGATGAGGAAATTGGGGCAAGTTAGCCAAGTTCTTGACATTGGAGATGCTCAGAGAATATAAAGAGCTTGTACTTGGTATTGCTTCTAGTAAGCTTGTGCCGATGCATTTATCCAGTTCCAGACACTGAAGCTGGCTGCACTGTGGGCCTGGAATAGTTCTCAGTGATGTGCACCCACTTACCTCCAACTTCTGAGGGTAAAAGATTTGTGGCAGTTCTTGGAGCTTTGGGCAATTAATAACTCTTAGTTCCAGGTAGATCCTAAAGGAGTACCCTGTGGTAGAGACATCCTGGCACCATTCTTCTAGCAATGCATTGTTCATGAGCACCATAGATGTCAAAGACGGCATCAGAGGAAAGAGGGCAGTCAATGCATCACATTGCTTTATTTTTGCTGATACGAGATTTGGGAAGTTGCCAGGGAGCTCCCTCAATTTGGGACAGTTGCTAATTGACAGCCGGGTTAAAGATCCATATATTATCTCTGGCCATTGCACTAACTCCAGCATCCCTTTGATGCGCAGCACACTGAGGTGAGGTAATGGTCCAAGAGAGAGGGCTCTGCAATTTATGCAGTGATTTAATGACACCTCTTTCAAGCAACGGAGCATTCCCATCCAACTGGAAAATCGATTTCCTTTGAAGTGGTTGATGTGGAGCTCTTCGAGGCCGTGGTGGGGCTCAAGGTCTTCAAGAACCCTTTCTTGTGCTGTTTTTCCTTGTGGATCAGCATCCTTATCACTCCACTCAAGAACCAACCCGCTAATGCTTTCCTTTTGTTTGAGCTTTGCGCATTTGGCATCTTCTGAGTTTTCAAGATTGGAAATGCGTAGAGTACCTTCCAAACTATTCATGCAACCCAACTCGTCAATTCCATATCCACTCTTCCTACGAACATGAAAAGAGTATAAATAGTGCAAATTAGTCAAGCCTCCTATTTTCGGGGGCAATGCAGAGCACTTGTACCAAAACATGTTATCCAACTCAAGGTACATAAGCTTTTTCAGGTTTCCAAAGTCCTTTGGCAATTTCCAAAGCCAAAGACACCAAAGGAGCTTTAGGATTTGCAGATTGTGGAGGTTGCAAATCGTGTTGGGAAGCATTCTTATCTCTGTCCTTGACAGGTCAAGGTAACCCAACAACTTTAGCTCTCCAATTGACTCTGGCAAATCCTTTATGGTGCTCGCACTAAGATCCAAAACCCTCAAGTAACTTAAAGTCCTAAACATTTCATCAAGGGTTTGGCCGAAGTCTTTGGGGTGTACAGTGGGCAGCAGCAGCGTGCGCAACTTCTGCGCTTTAAGCACTCCTTCGGTGAGCTTCTTGGCATCTTGCCCGAGGAATGATATGTGCCGTGACTGTTGTTTGATTGATGAGGAATCATTTTCTTCAACTTGTTGACAGCCACTTGAGATATCTCTTGCCATGTCATGAATCAGATCGTGCATCTTGTATCTCTCTGTATAATTAGCTAATTGCCGACTGTTTAGCAGCTCCTTAAAATGGATACTTACATCTTCCATATGGTCAATGTCACTAATACGACCTTCAGCTATCCACAGCTTGATCAGTTCATTTTTGTCAATGTTCACGTCTAGTAGCCGAAAGAAGGACCTTGATCGCAGCTCATCAAAAGAATCCTCTGCTCCAACGGGTTTGATGTAACCTTCGACTATCCACAGTCTCACCAGTTCGTTTTTTTCGAACATGTACCCTTTTGGAAACAGACAGCAGTACTCGAAACACTTCTTCAGTTGATGGGGGAGGTCGTCATAGCTCAGCTTCAAAGCAGGGAGAATGTCGGATGTGTCATTTCCAAAATGGGATTGGTCTGATATCCAGATGCCATTTTTCAGGATGTTCTTCAGTCTCTGCTCACTGGGATCCCTGCAAAGTAAGCCCGCCATGGCCTTCACAGCCAGAGGGAGGAACTTACATCTGCGAATAATTTCTTTGCCAAACTGTTCTAATTCTTCTGAGCATTTGCCTGCTCTGAAAACTCTTTTTGAAAACAACGTCCAACATTCGTCCTCTGGCATGACGTCCAACCTCTGGATATGAAGTGCATCCATTTTCTCAGTAACTTTTTCGTTTCTACTGGTGATCAGGACTTTGCCTTGTCGGTGACATAACTTGAGGACACGATGGAGGGATTCCCACTCTAACTTGTCAAGCCAGACATCATCCAGTACAAGCAGGAAACGTCTCTCAGCCAGTTCTTGAAGTATACGGTCTTCATTTGCAGCCATCATATCCTGCTTCGTGCCGGTGACAAACTCAAGCATCTCCTTGAGGATTCTATCAACATTGAAGTCTGCTGAGACATTAACCCACATGAGGACCTTGAAATGACAGGTCTCATCTTTCTTCTTGTGAATCCTCTCATCATTACAGACGAGCTGGGCAAGGGTTGTTTTCCCAAGGCCTCCCATCCCTACGATGGCAATGACAGGAACACCCCCTTCAAGTTGACGTTCATTCGACAGTAACCAGTTCACTATCTCCTCTTTCTCCTGTTCTCTGCCAATGATTTCTGATGTGACTCGGATATGTTTCTCCTCACGCAAGCCAACCCTTGCGGTTTGAGGGCTGGGATTTGGATTGACATTATGCCCTTCTCCAGAATGGAATTTGTTCTTCTCCTTTGAAACTGTGTCTATGTTCTTTGCGACCTCCTTTATCTTGCTAGCAGCTTCTGATCTGAAGCGAAGCCATGCGAATGGAGCAGTGAACTTCTGCTTGCTCCACAAAGGGGCTTCGGTGGCATAAAGTGCCAGTACATCCTCCAAATCAAGGGCCAGGTCTTGGAGGCCTGTGAGCCAAACCTGTTGCACCGTGGAATGGGAGCCTTGCTGGAACCTTTGGGCATCTTCAAGCACGGCTTGTATGGCTTGGAACTGTCTTGACAGATTTTCGATCTCGCTTTGTACTCCGTACAATTCATGGAACTTGGCTGTCACAAATGATTCTAATGCTTCTAATATCCTGTTGACTACATGGTCCGCTAGCACTGAGACTGGGAAAATCATGGTTAAGGCTTTTGCTGTTTTTAGCAGAGGAAAGAACTAAGCAGAGGTGCGAGATCCAAAAGAAGAGGTGCGAGATCCATAAATAAATAAGTTTTGTACCGAGTTAAAGATAAAGAAAAACAAGAGCTGCTGGCACGTTGTTAGCCGTTCGGCAATAAACGTGCTTGCTTATCCACCCCCCCCCCCCCCAAAAAAAAAGAAAGTTAGTAATGAATTTTTAATAGGTTAGCAAATGGAGTGGAATATCCTTTTCTTTAAGTAAATAAACAATTGAACAAGTTTTATATAGAGTTGACGGTATTTTAAAAAAAAAAAAAGAAATGCTATGCATACTATTGGCTGTTTGAGTTGACTTGGCTTTAGTAATGAATTTTTAATAGGTTAGCAAATGGAGTCGAATATCCTTTTCTTTAAGTAAATAAACAATTGAACAAGTTTTATACAGAGTTGACGGTATTAAAAAAAAAGAAGAAGAAATGCTACGCATACTATTGGCTATTTGAGTTGACCTGGCTTTGCACATTTGCATTTATTAATTTGAAACTTCTATAGTAATGACGATGCTTGCTTAGACCATGTACAGCGGTGGCCTCGCGAGGAAGAAAAACAGGAGAGAGAGGATGGTGAGGCGAGGGAGAGTGTGCAGCAAAAGGCTTGTGCCTCGCGCCTCACGGGGAGGCTCTCTCCAGTGAGCTTCCTCGTGAGTGTATTTTGTTTTTTTAAAATATTTTTTATTAGTTTTTCTTTTTTTTAAATTTTAAAAATAAAGTTCTGTGTTGTGGAGTGTATTTATAGGTATTATTTTATTGTTAGATGTAGGATTTATAGGTATTATTTTATTTTATGAAGAAAAGTGGTGAGCCTGTTATCACAGAGAGTGAGGATTGTGAGGTAAAAAATTAGAGAGAGAGCTGATATGACAGTGATAGGACCCGACTGGTGAGCCAAAAAATGGCTCACCATTGTTTTTGCCCTTAGTTAACAGCATTTTTCGGAGATAACTTTGACCTATTGCACCCTTTTTTACAAAAGCTGATTGTGACCCTTAATTACTCAAGGTGGAATGCATGTGATTGTCAAAAGTAAATCTTGTTAACAGCACATAATAATTTTAGGAGATATTTAGCTAATTAATTGAAGATTAAATTAAACCTACTTAGGTATAATAGGCAATTCATTAGGTTTTAAAGGTAAATAGCATAGCCAATCAAGAGATAAGTTTGACAAATTTAATCATAAATTTGATCTATAATAACCTGTCACGAAAATACACATTTTCCCGTGATTAACACTTACCTAAAATTATTTAATTCCTAGAATTAGTAAAATTGATCATCATGTCATAAAATTTATTTAAATGAGTTGCTAAACTTTTATGGCATTGATTTGAGTTTCTTGACCGAAGATATTCAGAACATTGAACTATTACATGGAAGCCCTAAGCATGTAGCCACTTGGAAATTTGATAGGCTAATCACTTATATTTAGGGCTGTCAAATGGGTCAGGTCGGGTTAATTCGTGTTCGCGTCAAACTTAAAAGGGTTGAGAAATTTTTGACTTAAATCTAACCCGTTTATTAAACAGGTTGAAAACCTTGACCTGTACCCCTTTATTTTATAAACGGGTTGACTTGAAATTTATCCATTAACCCATTTAACATAACCGGGTTGGGTTCAGATTATCTGATTACCTATTTATCCACTTTATATTTTGATTAAAATATGATTAACGAGCATTATAAATCAATTTTTTGATTTTAACATAGCATCATAATGCAACCATTGTCTATGATTAACAAGAATCACAATCACAATCACAAAACAAATACAAACTTTATTAAACCCCATATTTTCACAATTTCCCCTAAAAAGTATATGGTAATTGGGTAAACTGATCAATTATTTAATCTATTTAATTAAACAGGTTAAATAGGTATTTTTTGTGTCAAATCAACCCGAACCTAACCCAATTAATTAAACGGGTTAAACATGTCAATCTATTTAATCAAACGGGTGGAAAATCTTTACCCAAACCCACTTAATTTCATGTTCGGTTTGGATCGATAATTGTGTCGGCTTAACTCTTGACAGCCCTACTTATGTTCATTTAAACATATGATCAGTAAGATTTAAACAACTAGACATACACAATCAAATGTGCCTTGGTCACGAAGTACATGTATGCATCTAAAACATTTCAAAGCACATAATTAATGCAAGACTTTAGTACTATGAAATGCTTATCATATATAGACATACATATACATGTTCAAACAAGTTGTCAAGTAATTTAAGTAAAGAGTATCATATATTCATATGTAATCTCACTGGACTTCTTTAGCTCAATAAGTGTGATCCAGCATATCTCTTGCATAAGGTCAATGCCCAAGCATTTCAATCATCAATTAATAAACTAGCAATCGTCGATCTGCTTGTAGCAGATTGGCATGTTTGCCATTGCCGAACCTGGGTGGAGACTTTCCTTTACCAATTAATTGGTAGAGGGAGGGGTGTGTAGGTTGGGCCTTGGGCCCTGGTAGCTTTGTTCCCCTCCCCTGAACTGGTTAGCCTATTGAGTCTTCATTGAGATAGGGGGCCCAATAGGTGGCCCATATTTATTATTGTAAAAAAAAAACAAATAAAAAAATCAAACTAGCAATCATACAAGCACGATTTAATTCTATAATGCCAAGGTTAGGCCACTTAGCTTAGTTAATAATACAGTTAGGAGTGTCCCTGTTTCGATTCGGACCATAACCCCAAGAAAAGCTAGGTTGAAAACCTGACCCGAATCAAACTAAATGCAACTTGGTCCAATCTTTGGTTCTAAAAATTGAGTTTTAGTTCGGTCCAATATAAATTTAAAAAAGACCCAAATACGGAACGGAAATCCAATTGAATATACTTCAATACACTGAGTGTTTGGTATGTAGAAAAGGAACGGAACTTGAAACCGTTCTTTCATGTGCTTGGTTTGAGGTTTTGGGTAAGGAACTTGAAAACCCCAAGTTTCAACCCCCCAAAAATCAAAGTAGCTTCAACCTTATCTCCATTTTTTTTGGGAGATTGCTTCACAATCTACCTGTTTTTTTCGATTAGTATTAGTCACATGGTAAAATGATTCCAAACAAGGCTCTACAATACTACGACAATAAAATAAGAACAACAACCCCAGCTTTTAAAGAAAACAAAACACCCAAAAATAATATAATGCCTGGCTCATATTTCTTGCTCAAAAAGTGTTTTATTCGTCGTTTGGTTCCCATCCGAACACCAATAGATCACGCGCCAACTACGCACACCAAATTCCCAGAAAGCCTTGCAAAGTCTGGCCCACCCACAATCTGCCTGTTACGACTATGAGGATCAGGACGGCCATTACCTCACCACCGGCTTCGAGAAAAAAAGAGAAAATGGTAGTTTTGTAGAAGCCAGATTCAGAAGCCGATGGTTATTTCTTGAGTGTTTTAAAGTATTTGGCTTCACATCTTGTTGCATTTCCCTGGGCTTAATTCCTGTCCATGGGGTTTTATTTTGAGTTTTGCATATGCCCACCATTGCTTTGCATTCAGTGGATGTTTGAATTGATGATTGCGTTAATTGGTTGAGTTTATGGCTTAATTGGCTTTGATTGGTGAATTAAGGAGCGAGTGGAGCTCGATTATTTTGTGATGGTACTTGTTTTTTCATAAACATCTAGGCAAGAAGCGTGGTTGACGAACTCCAGAATTTGCGGAAGCGAGACTCACACTAGGAATTATTGTTGTTACATTTGGGCAAGACACGTTGCTGATGATGGTTCTGTGGAGTTGAAGATGGTGTTGGTGTAGGCAAAAGAGAGGAGAGGGAATTAAAATATAAAAATAGTTTGATTCTATTTCGTAGCTTCAAACCCAATAATAAGAATTGTAACTTGATCCAATCCTATTCTACACCAAATACATGAAAATAGGAATCAAGCCGTATTTCCAACCTCCCAAGTCCCAAGTATCATTCATTAATTTCATTCAATTCATTTTCTCCGTATCAAACGATGCCTAAGAGATTAAATTTTTGGCCTAAAAAATAAGGAAAAAAAAGAGATTATATTAATATAATCAAAAGGGACTCTCAAAATGACGTAGTCTCATCATGATTATCTTAATTTCTTCTCTATTTTTCATGCTTTCTCTCTTAATTTCTCAACCAAAATTGAAGTTTATGATTCCAACAATTTCAAAGATTGACATCACATGAAACTCTCTCATAATCAAAGAAATAGCTTTTGCACAGCGTTAAAGGTCACCAAAACCAAGAGGTGTTCCCTCGCCCAAAAGAAAAAAAAAGAAAAAAAAGACGTGATACGCATATTCCTGGTTGTCTGAGTTGTCCTGGATATGCCCTTTTTTATTTGTTAATTTAAAGCTTCACGCCATTGACAATGCTTGCTCACCAAAAATCAATAATGAAAAATATCGAATCTAATAATTTCATTTTATTTGGGTCCACGTACATGTGGTGCACTGCACAAGATTTTGAACCCACATTTACGAAAATAAATATTTGAAATGGATGGACTTATGAAGCTTAACAAGTGGACGATATAACATATAAAAAGTTTACGAGTACAAGGGAAAAAAACTAAAATACTTTCTCCTAAATAAATAAATAAAGGAAAACAAAGGATTTGTTAGGCATCTTGTTAAATGTTTGAACAGTCTTATACATGCCTGCTTGTATGTATTAATTTGTAGTTTCAACTTTCAATGATAATGACATTGCTTAACTACTTTACACAAAAAATATCCAAAATAATAATCAAAGTTAATAATTTTTTCTTTTTTTGATATGTAGCAGTGGGTGCACGAAAATAATAGAAAATCACTTTTTTTTTAAATCAGGATCAATGTTTATGTAACAACAACAATAACATGAGTTGAAAAATACATGTTACAAGTACCTAAACCTGTGTTATGCACAGATTCGATAGTTAAATCTCATACTTTGTTGTCGTTGTTAAGTGTGGGTTTGTTTTTCATTGCGAAAACATGTCTTAATTACTAGAATAAGTTTTAATAACATCAGTGGAGTATAAAAGAAAAAGTTCATTGGAGATTGTTTTTTGGATTTTTTCTTTTTGGCGCCTTCATTATTTTAAGTTGACTTTTTCTCCAACCAAATTTTTTAATGAGTTTTACACGGTAAAATCTATTTTTTGGTGTTACCTTTTTTGGAAAAAAGCAAATAATTAACATTGACACTCTTCCAAAAAGAGAGATAGCACAGGAGAGAATTTGCATTATGGAACACTTAACGAATCAAATCGCTCCACTTCACAACATGACACTCTAGAGCATAAATAAGCCAATAAATCACTAGTCACTAGCCCATTTTAAACTGCAAGCATAAATAAGCCATAGAACAGACACATGTTTGGTTGTTTTCTTCATCACTGTTATGATTTTTGTCTTTTAATTGTGAGAAATGATGTTGGAGTAATTTCCATAAAAATAAAAATTTAATAAAATAATTATTTCTATAAAAATGGTGATGGAATTACCTTTTTGAATTATGCCTAAATAATAATTAATTATCTTGATAATTAATTATTATAATGCACCTTTTGATAAAAAATTAATTTCATTAATTATTTATGAAGAGGTACAAGTTAATTTGGGTGATTAACTAACTTATACCTTTTAATGAAAGGGTGTGTTTATAAAGAGACATGTCCCTTTTTAAAGTGGTGTTTGATGAAAGGATGTTATCCTTTCATGAAGAGGCATGATGAAATCTATAAACATGGATGATCTTGGCATTTATTTGAATGCCTTTGTTGGGTGTGATCAAGAGAGTTGTACTATCACCATAATCCCTAGAATGTTTGTCATGTGTTGGACACTTAGGGTCTTATTTTCATTAGTGCAACACCCAGATAGGGGAGATTTTTTTGTATCCCAAAGACCTACTCAGGCACCTCTGTTGCACATGGGGCGAATAGACTCTTTAAGAAAAACGTACTTATACTTGTCCAGAGGTCTCGGTTAATTTGACACGGAGTTTGTTTGTGACAAATTCAGATATATGTCCATCAAACTGAATTTTTACCCCAACAATCTAAAGACTCTAGTTCATCTGATGCAAAGAAGCCGATTATTTATGTGTCAATTGAGGGTTTGATGGAGATAGAGACATGATTGTAAAAGGGATATACAATGACTATGGTGTGTTTTTTATACTAGTTTTCTCTTGATGTAATCAACATTATGTTGATTTGTTGTAATAAAGTACGGTAACGGTCTTGAGGCTGTTGTATGTGTAATTTTGATTATGAGATTTAAAGAGATCTATAATCGTATATATTTATAAAGGTCATCGTATGGGAAAACTTTGATATGATATCAAAATAATGTATTATACCTATGTGTTTATATAGTGAATTAATTGTGAAGTCTATGAAGATAAGTGGTTTATTTGGACTTGATGGCTATAATATGAAAATTATCCCGAAATAACCATGAACGCATTCAACTTTATTTTTACGTTGTCTTAATGGATGAATTTATCCTATGGTGCCAATACAAGAAGTTGAAGCCAAATTGATTACAAGATAAGTGTCTTCGACTTTGTTGCTTTCAATTTTCTTTTGTTTTTGTCTTTAATTTGACTTAGTTTAATATTCTCAAAATAGCATGTAGTATCTTGTGAGTTGGCAATTGAAAAGAATTTAACCTCATTATTTATTCTTTTCTGATCTGTCAACTCTTGATTATTATCATCTTACCATTGGATTGTGCATCTATGGTGGAGTGTCGCTAACCGTATGTGATTTATCAAGTGATCAAGTATTGATCATAATTATCATGATAATGCATATCGTGATGGCAAAAATGAAATATTTGTTATGAAATATGAAAATCGAGCCCATGTGTTCGGGGATTGACATGATAAATACCAAAACGCAGCGAATCTCCGACGGAAAAAGCGACGCGAAATATGGACGTCGGAAAATATCAGAGGGTCTGACGGAAAAGCAGGCGGGGCCCGACGGTTGTCAAATTTTCCGACGGAATTTCCGACTGAATAATGTTCCGTCGGAAATTTCGACGGAATTCCGTCGAATTCCGTCGGAAAATCCGTCGGTTTCCATCAGACGGATTTGTCGATCTCGAGGCTTTTCGTTCGCGTGCATTTTAAATGTTGGGGAGGGGGTTTGTTTGGCTGGAAAATGCAAATTTAGAGAGAGAAGGAGTGTGGAAGAGAAAGAGAAAGAAGAGAGAGAAAGCGAAGGTTGAAGGTTTTGGTGATCGGAAAAGTGATCGGTAAGTTATTTTTTTTTAAATATGTTGTTTAAAGTTGAAATAGTTAAGTTAATTGATATTTTTTACGTTTTTTATTTTTCGAGTGTGACCGTTGCCGTGCCTCGCACCGGTAATACACTTCATTTTCCGGTTTTGAAGGTTAGTAAAATTGTTGCACTTTAAAATTATGTTAATTTGATATGTGATGTTTATTTTTGTGAATTTTAATCTGAAAGCATGTTTGTTTAGTTTGATGTATTTAGTTAGTTATTTTAAAATGTTAACTATGTTAAGCATGTGTAATATGTTTTGTTGATGTGAATAATTTAAGTAAAATGAGTTCGTTTATTATAAAATGTTCAATATGTTAATCATGTATGATTTTTGAAGTATGTTTAATTTTCTTGTTATTTTTGTGAATTTATGTGTATATATTAAGTATATATTAATTTAAGTTTGATAAGTATGTTAATGGTAATTTTTTTTGTTTGATTTTGTTTAATTAGATGAGGTGTGAAATCGGTGGTTTAATTTGTGATTGATGTTTGATGAGGCCTATGTGGGAAAATAATATTATTATGTGAAATTAATTATTTTTAGTATATATGTTTAATTACATTAATTGTTGTATTTGAGGTTTTGTGAGAATTTTTTATGATAAGGAAAAAGTATTATGTAATTCTAATTTAATTAAAATGTGATGTATGTTGCTTTGAATAATTAAAAAGTATGTGTAATATGTGTAATAATTCTAATTTAATATATGTTTTGTTTTGGTAAATGGTTTAATAATGTTAAGTATGTGTTTTTTTCGATTTGTTGTGTATATTAATTTTTGGTGAGTATGTGAATAACTTTTTAAAGGTCAAAATGCAGGCTCCTCCAACATCAACTTGAATCCTGACGATGAAGATGACTCCGAAAATGGCAATGATAATGATCTCATAAATTTATCCGACTCTGATTAGTTTAGTGATTTGCGTGTATATTCAAAACAATGTCGTACTTAATATTTAATTTAGAACATTTCTTTTGACAGATGTACATAAAGTAATTATTATATGCGTATTACATTTCTTAACATTTTCTTTTTGGGTTTTCAAGCTTCTAAAAAAAAAATTTTCTTTTTTGGATTTCGAATCCATTTTTTACAATTTTTTTTTTTTTGGGTTTTTAATCAATTTTTTTAAAAATTTTTTCGGAAATTCCCGCTATTTTTGGCTGGCACAGGCAGGGTGTACGACGGGTTTCCGAAGGACTTTTTCCGTCGGAATTTCCGTCGCATGCCGTCGGACTCCGTCGGAAAAATTTTTGCGACGAGCTGAATCCCGACGACACATTTTCCGTTGTAATTTCCGTCGGAGATCCAGTTTTCTGTCGGAGAAACGACCTTTTCCCGTCGGTATTTCCGTCGCAGATTAATGCATAATTTTCATGATGTTGCATGAGATGGTCACAAAAGATGATAAGAGTAAAATTATATTTTCTATGCCATTGATATTGCTAATCCATTGGCTTAAGCATGTTCACAATCAGTATAATTTTGCTATCATGGTAATAATTACTGTTATATGGTTCATATGGTGGGAATTTAAGAGTAGTTGTGTAAAGATTTGCGTTGTGTATGAAAATTTACTATTATATATGTATGTACGTAACTTAATATGCTTTAAGGATAAATATTTTTATTCTTGATGGGAGTATGCTATTTCCTTGTTTTCTTGTAAAATAGATGTCCGTATATTTAGTTGGATATTTAAATGCCATTTGGACAAAATATTCACATGATATTTATGATTCTGAAATGTAGTTTATGAATCGGTGATTAATGTGAACGTAAGGATAAATGATTCATCCTTCATATAAATAAATGTGAAATATAGTTTATTTATTTCTATATAATTCTAATTTGCTAAAATATGTTTAAGTTCATGGATGTATTGTTGGACTTGTTAATGCATTTTTTAGCATGGTTTTAAATGCCTCTATTTTTATTATGAACGTTTGGATATTATTTCTTCTAGTTTTAGAATTGTTCACATGGTATATATGAATGGATCTTAAATAGGATAAAAGTTTTATCCTTGATGAAAATAAATATAATATTTTATTTATTTTCATGATAGTTTATATATATATACTAAAATATTAGAAGTTCATGAGGACTCGTAATAATATTTTAGTATGATTAATTTTAAGTTCGTGGATATCAATTTAACTTGTGCACTTGTTTACGACCATAAGATTCTTAGTATGGTCAAAAGAATTGAATGCATACGGATGGAATGTAAATGGGTACATATTTATATTAATCCATGAATATACATATGATGATCCTACAATTATTTATTCTAGTTTGGAGTAAATGGTGGGGATAATTTATACTCATATGGTGATGTGATGTGTTTTTAAGTCCGTTAATTGAAATTATGATTATAATTTCAAGTTGGACTTGGATGCAAATATGAAATGATTTTCATGCATTAAATTACCTTGCTACAGAGGTTGAATATCAAAGTTTAAAAGCTAGAATTTGTTATCATTTCAGTTGACTTTGTGATTCTTGTACGCACATAATTAAGACTTATAAAGACAATGGAGGGTGTGTTTAATATGATGACTTTAAGTCTTGAGATGTTTGCAAAGTTATTGTTATCAAAGTTATAGAACGCATGACTTTGAAATGGATGGTGTAAAGCCCACGCTAAGTCACTCATGGTGGAACCTCAACTTAATGCTCGTGGAAACATCAAGTCTTAACTTCAATGAGTCAAAGTACATCATCTTTGTGATTTGTTAGCACTCATCATTACAATTACCATCCAAATGGATGCTAAATAACCCATATTTTTAAATGGAGGGTGAGTTATTGCTCTTAATGAACCTCAATGGAGAACATTTGAGTCGGTATGGAAAATTTGATTTGGTTGTTTATACTTAATCAATGGTGTGACTTGTTTCTTGTACTCAAATGATTCCACTAATACTTTATGGGGGTATTGATAAGGTTTACCTAGTAAGTGTGAAGTTCGGCCGCTTCTGTTGAGCTTGGACTTGGCTCTAGAGTACTTATAAAATGGATACAGGACACATGACCGTTAATAGTGTCAAATTACTAAGTAATCTGGGACGGAAGTTTTGTGTGTGGCTTAGATGCAAGTGGTCAGAGAAGATAACTGATTCAAAGCATAGCCTACCATATTATACTGATCATTTAACAGACAGGTCACTAAAATTGAGGTTCAATCGCAAGACACCTCTATTTATGCACGAGACCTCTGAAAATTCGAGAAACCATTTGTTATGGAAATGGTGGGGGATTGTTGGAGTAATTTCCGTAAAAATGAAATTCAATAAAATAATTATTTCTATAAAAATGGTTATGGAATTACCTTTTTGAATTATGCCTAAATAATAATTAATTATCTTGATAATTAATTATTGAAATGCACCTTTTGATAAATAATTAATTTGATTAATTATTTATGAAGAGGTACAAGTTAGTTTGGGTGATTAACTAACTTATACCTTTTAATGAAAGGGTGTGTTTATAAAGAGACATGTTCCTTTTTAAAGTGGTGTTTGATGAAAGGATGTCATCCTTTCATGAAGAGGCATGATGAAATCTATAAATATGGATGATCTTGGCATCTATTTGAAATGCCTTTGTTGGGCGTGATCAAGAAAGTTATACTATCATTATAATCCCTAAAATTTCTATCATGTCATGGACACTTAGGGTCCTATCTTCATGAGTGCAACACGCAGATAGGGGATGCTTCTTTGTATTCCAAAGACCTTTTCAGGTAGCCCTATTGCACGTGGGGTGAATAGAGCCTTTACGAAAAGCGTACTTACACCTGCCTAGAAGCCTCGGTTAATTTAATACTGAGTTTGTCTGTGACAAATTGAGATATGTATCTATCAAACCGAATTTTTACACCAACATATGAGAATCTTGTTATATAATTTATCTCTAAATTTATGTGGAAGATTTCATTTTGTGTTGTTTGTGTGTAAGTTTCTTGTTGTCTTCTTTGTAGTTTCTGGTCGGGTGAATCAATTGAATGTTGCCACAAGACTCTTCAATGATATTCAATAAATCTAGCATAATGCTTCATTTCATATCTATTTCTCATTCTTGAGGTCTATATATATTCGATTAGCGGATCCATATTTTGAAGAAGAACATGATGGATATATAAATCTCTTCCTCATGTCGTACTGTCGAAATAATAGTAATTTAAGTGGGAAGATAGGTGCTCAGGGCTTCTTTTCGTTAGAAAATATGAGTTGGTAAATAGATGAAATTGGTTAAGATTGATAAAAGTGGATATTTTTTTTGTTGAAGTAGGTTGAAGTGGGTTGAAGTTGGTTGAAGTTAATTGAAGTTGGTTAAAGTGGATTGATTTTTTTTTTTTTTTGGGTATGATAGGTAAAAGTTGGTTAAAATAGTGGGAAGTGAATTAAAGTTGATTGAAGTTGGTATTTTTTTTATTGAAGTTTGTGAAGTGGGTTGAAGTAGGTTGATGTGTGTTGAAGTTGGTTGACGTTAATGTTGGGTTTTGTGGCCCAAAATCTCGGGTTTATGCACGGGGTGAACATGCTGCATGGGCACGGGCGTGCCGCGACACAGAAGACCGAAGAACAGAGCAGACAGAGAAGTGACACGGTGTGCCCGTGCCATGTGGCACGGGCGTGCCACATGGCACGGCACGACCGTGCCAGGGGAAATTTTCTGCCGACTTAAAGTGGCGGCTAGGGTTGCGCTTTGGTGACGGTTTTTGGAAGGTGGTAGCTAGGGTTTTCAGGGGGAAACCCTGCCTCACAGACCCTATATAAAGGGGGTCTAAGGCCTTGTTTCAAAACACTTCAGTACTCCAATATAGAATACACATTGAGAGAGTGAGATTGTTTGTGAGAGAATACAATTGAGAGTATTGTAATTCTGCTCTTAATCACTGGAGTGATTGTGGTGTACTACTCTACTCATAGTGAAATTTGTCGGTGTGCTGTCGCTGTCCGTGGTTTTTCCCACATTGGGTTTCCACGTAAAATTCCCTGTGTCCTTTATTCTTGTTTCTTTCATGGTTGCGTTGTGTTCTTGGTTGAATTCTGTTGCATTGTCACATCCTATTATCCCCTTTATTTCCTAACAAGTGGTATCAGAGCTAGGTTATAGGATGTCTTCAATCATGAAGGTGGACATACAGAAATTCGACGGGGAGATTAGCTTTAATCTCTGGAAGGTGCAGATGAGGGCGGTCCTCATCCAGCACGGGCTGTGGAAGGTCCTGCAGGGACCTCACGTCAAACCTACAGGCACAACGGATGAAAAGTGGCTGAGGATCAGCAGAAAAGGCGTGGGAAGTTGACAGATGAGGAATGGGAGGAACTGGAGTTGAAGGCAGTTTCAGCCATACAACTATGTCTGGCACCTCACGTGCTCCGCGAGGTTCTTGATAAGGTAACTGCTGTTGACCTTTGGGCTAGGCTAGAAGAACTATATATGACAAAGAGTCTAGCCAATAAGATCAGGCTAAAAGAAAGGTTGTACACCTGTCGTATGGCTGAAGGTACGCCTGTCCAGAAACATCTGAATGATTTCAATTCAATTCTAGTTGATTTGGAAAGTCTGGATGTAAAAATTGATGATGAGGATAAAGCCATCTTGCTTGTTGTCTCACTACCCCCTTCATATAAACACTTTAAAGAAATCATGCTGTATAGTAACACGGATACTATATCGTTTGAAGATGTCAAGGCTAACCTTCTTTCAAAAGAAAAGTTTGACCATGACATTCATGCTGACCAGGGTGAAGGGCTGGCTGTTAGGGGTAGGACAACTGAGAAGAAGGGAAACGGTAATAGGAAGAGCCGTTCTAAATCGAGAAATCCTCATGCTAATAAAACCTGCCACTTTTGCAAAAAATTGGGTCACATAAAGGCTAATTGTTGGAAGCTAAAGAACAAGAATGAGGAAACGGGTAAAACTGCTACTGCTGACTGTGTGGTAGAGTCTGAGTCAGATGGGGATGTTCTGCTTGCTACTTCTTTAGCTACCACCTCTGGGAAAGGGGTGGATGACAATTGGGTCTTGGATTCTGGTTGCACATTCCACATGTGTCCTCATAGGGACTGGTTCGTTACTTATGAGTCTGTGGATTCTGGGGTGGTACTTATGGGCAATGATAGTGAATGCAAGGTTGCAGGGATAGGTACAGTCCAGATCAGAACCCATGATGGCACTATTAGAACATTGTCTAAAGTGCGTCATATTCCTGATATGACTCGTTGCTTGATTTCCTTGGGAACTCTTGAGTCTAATGGTTGCAGAATCGTCATGGAGAATGGAGCTCTAAAGGTGGCTAAAGGAGCCATGGTGATGATGAAGGGACTGAGGCAGGGCAGTCTCTACATCCTGCAGGGAGCCACAGTTACAGGAGTAGCTACGGTAGGTACAGCAGATGAGACGATGTTATGGCACATGAGGCTGGGCCATATGAGTGAGAAAGGGATGACCATTCTGGGTAAGAAAGGTTGTCTTGGTAACACTAGTACGGGTAAGTTGGATTTTTGTGATCACTGCGTATTTGGGAAACAGAAAAGGGTAAGTTTCTCAAAGGCTAGTCACCGTACTCAGGGGGTCCTGGACTAAATCCATTCTGATTTGTGGGGTCCCTCCAAGGTACCTTCGCTGGGAGGTAAGCGTTACATGTTAACATTTGTTGATGATTTCTCACGAAAAGTTTGGGTGTATTTCTTGGGACAGAAAAACGAGACATTCTCAATGTTCAAGAAATTCAAGGCTCTGGTTGAGAACCAGACTGGCAAAGGATCAAGAAACTCAGGACTGATAATGGCCTGGAGTTTGTTGAATCTGAGTTTGAAGAGTTCTGCACAGCAAACGGCATAGCCAGGCATAAAACCTTGGTCTGGAAACCACAACAGAATGGGGTCGCAGAACGAATTAACAGGACATTGTTAGAGAAAGCACGGTGTTTGCTTTCAACTGCTGGGCTTTGGGATCGCAAAGCGTTTTGGGCTGAGGCCATTTCTACGGCTTGCTACCTGGTGAATCGATCACCACACTCCTCCATCGAGTTTCAGATTCCAGAAGAAGTATGGTCAGGGAATCCTGTTGACTACTCTAATCTCAGGGTATTTGGGTGTCCTGTGTATGCTCATGTAAATGAGGGCAAACTAGCACCTAGAGCAGTTAAATGTATGTTTTTGGGGTATGCTAGTGAATCTAAAGGGTATCGTATGTGGTGTCCTTATTCTAAGAAAGTAATACAAAGTAGGGATGTTACTTTCAATGAGTCTGATATATTATCTTCTGGAAAGAATGCTGCTGTTCCTTCTACTGGTGCAGGCTTGTTAGGAATAAAGGGGATAATAGGATGTGACAATGCAACAGAATTCAACCAAGAACACAACGCAACAATGAAAGAAACAAGAATAAAGGACACATGGAATTTTACGTGGAAACCCAATGTGGGAAAAAAACCACGGACGGCGACAGCACACCGACAAATTTCACTATGAGCAGAGTTGTACACCACAATCACTTCAGTGATTAAGAGCAGAATTACAATACTCTTGATTGTATTCTCTCACAAATAGCCTCACTCTCTCAATGTGTTTTCTATTCTGGGGTTATTTAGATCCTAGGCTTGACCCCCTTTATATAGGGTCTAAACAGTAGGGGTTTTCCCTTTAAAGTAGAACCCTAGCCGTCAGGAGGAATCCCCCTCGGAGACAGAAACCCTAGCCGCCATCCGAAAGAGGCGGCAAAAAAACACGTGGCACGACCGTGCCACGTGGTACGGTCACCCAGTGCCACATGGCACGGCACCCCCGTGCCAATTTTCTGCCTCCCTCGGCTTGGTGCTCCTTCATCGTGGCACGCCCGTGTTCGCGCAGCGTCGTCCCACCGTGCCGGTACTCAAATTTTGGGCCAGAAAACCCAACAATCTCCACCTTGGACCAAAATCTTCAATGTTCAACTTTCCGTCGCCGTCGTCTCACCCCAAAGGGTGATGCCCCCTATGGGGCTATGCACCGCAGGGCCCTCAAAAACTGCGAATGCCAACTAAGTCCAAGCAATGCTTGAACTTAGCTCTGGGAGATGACTTATATGAACTTTCCTTCATATAACCTGTCACAATAGATGCCTGCAAGACATAGAGGCCTCCTTACCTCAAACCCTTCAGCAGAATCCTACTGCCCTTTGAGACCTTCAGAACTCCACCTTCAGCTGAATATTTGCACCCTTTGGATTCAAGGGTGCCCAGCGAGATGAGGTTACGCTTCAAGTCAAGAACATGATGAACATTCGATAAAGTCCTGACAACACCATCATGGGTCTTGATTTTAACAGTACCGACTCCAGTTACATTACATTGGGCGTTATTGCCCATGTGAACAACAGTTGAGTTAACTGGTTCATATGTTGAAAACCAATCCTTGTGAGGACACATATGATAGGTACACCTAGAATCAAGAATCCAATCAGAATCACTCCCTCTTTCAGTAGAGGTAGCGAACAACACGTCACCATCAAAATCAGATTCAGCAAATGAAGCTTCAGCAGGCTCCTGAAGATTATCTTCCTCTTTCTCCTTCTTCTTTTGCAGTTTCCAGCAGTTAGCAATAATATAACCCAATTTACCACAGTAATTGCAGGTCTTACCAGCATGAGGATTTTTAGACTTAAAACGGTTCTTACTCCTATTACCGTTCCCCTTTTCAGTTGTTGTACCCCTTACTGCTAATCCCTCAGCAGAATCAACATGAATGTCAAGATCAAACTTCTCCTTAGACAACAGGTTTGACTTAACATCCTCAAACGATATATATTAGAATTACTATATAGCATAATCTCCTTAAAGTGTTTATAAGAAGGGGGTAACGATACAACAAGCAAAATAGCCTTATCTTCATCCTTAATTTTCACATCTAGACTCTCCAAGTCAACAAGAATAGAGTTAAACTCATTCAGATGCTTTTGGACAGGGGTACCTTCAGCCATACGAAAGGTATACAACCTTTTCTTCAAACGGATCTTGTTGGCGAGACTCTTCGTCATGTAGAGTTCCTCCAGCCGAGCCCAAAGATCCACCGCAATTGTCTTATCAAGCACCTCTCGCAGGACATGTGGTGCCAAGCACACTGTATGGCTGAAACCGCTTTCACCTCCAGTTCCTCCCATTCGTTCTCCGTCAACGACCCACGTCTCTTCTTTACATCTTCAGCCCACTGTTCTTCTGTCATCTTCTCAGGTTTCACGTGAGGTCCCTTCAGAACCTTCCATAACCCGTGCTGAATGAGAACTGCTCTTATCTGCACCTTCCAGAGATTAAAACTAATCTCCCCATCGAATTTCTGAATATCTACCCTCATGATAGAAGACATCCTATAACCAAAGCTCTGATACCATTTGTTAGGAATAAAGGGGATAATAAGATGTGACAATGCAACAGAATTCAACCAAGAACACAACGCAATAATGAAAAAAACAAGAATAAAGGACACAGGGAATTTTACGTGGAAACCCAATGTGGGAAAAAAACCACGGACGGCGACAGCACACCGACAAATTTCACTATGAGCAGAGTTGTACACCACAATCACTTCAGTGATTATCAGCAAGACACCAGCATGGAGGTGGAGCCGGAGACTGCTACAGCTCAAGGTGGAGCTGTTGAGGAAACTATGAGGGAAGTCCAGGTCACTGAGCCTGGGGCTATCAGCACTAATCAACCTCAGGAGGAGGTTGAGCACTCTATAGCACGTGATCGTCCTCGCAGGGAGATCAGGAGACCGGCCCGGTACAACGATGATGAAGGGCTGATAGCATTTGCACTTTCAGTTGCAGAGGAAGTGTCTGAAGGAACTGAGCCTTCAAATTATACTGAAGCCATCACCTGCCCAAGTTCACCCAACTGGGTTCAGACTATGCAAGAAGAAATGAAAAGTCTACAGAAAAACGGGACTTGGGAGTTATGTAACCTGCCTAAAGGCCGACGGGCCTTAACTGCCAAATGGATATACAAGAAGAAGGAGGGCATTCCTGGGGTAGAGGATACAAAGTGGAAAGCAAGGTTGGTTGTTCGTGGTTGCAACCAACGGGAAGGTATAGACTACGATGAGGTTTTCTCTCCTGTAGTCAGACACACCTCTATTCGATTATTGTTATCCATTGTGACATTGTTTAACTTGGAGTTGGAGCAGCTTGATGTAAAAACAGCCTTCCTGCATGGTGAGCTGGAAGAGGAGATATATATGAAGCAACCTGAAGGGTTTGCTGTTCCTGATAAGGAACACATGGTATGTAAGTTGAAAAAGTCCTTGTATGGACTCAAGCAGGCTCCTAGGCAGTGGTATAAACGTTTTGACATGTTTATGATTGATAATGGTTACATACGTAGTAGATATGATAATTGTGTATACTTTAGACAATATGGTGATGGGTCCTTTATATATCTACTACTGTATGTTGATGACATGCTAATTGCATCTAAAGATAAAAACCTGATTAGCATGCTAAAATCTCAACTCAGTAAGGAATTCGAAATGAAAGACTTAGGTGCAGCTAAAAGGATACTGGGCATGGAGATTCACAGGGATCGAAAGAAGGGAAAATTATACTTGTCTCAAGAAAAATATCTTGAGAAGGTATTAAGCAAGTTCAATATGAGGGACTGCAAGGCAGTGACTACCCCTCTTACTGCACATTTTAGACTGTCTACGGAACGCTGTCCGCAAACAGAAGAGGACATCGGTAGAATGTCCAATGTACCATACTCTAGTGCTGTAGGGAGTTTGATGTATGCCATGGTCTGTACCAGACCAGACTTATCAGATGCTGTGAGTGTGGTAAGTAGATATATGCATAATCCTGGAAAGGACCACTGGGAGGGTGTAAAATGGATCCTACGGTATGTAAAGGGAACTGTGGGAAAAGGGCTGGTATTTGATAGAAACAAGGCTGCTACATCTGATGTAGTAGGGTATGTTGATTCTGATTATGCTGGTGATTTGGATAGGAGGAGGTTCATATCTGGGTACATCTTTACCATGTGTGGGGGCGCTATCTCTTGGAAAGCGTCTTTACAATCTATTGCAGCTCTGTCCACAACAGAAGCTGAGTATATTGCTGCCACTGAAGGGGTGAAGGAAGCCACCTGGCTAAGGGGACTGGTAATGGAGCTTGGGATACCACAATCTGCTACTGTGGTATATTCTGATAGTCAGAGTGCCATACATCTGACAAAGAATGATGCCTACCACTCGAAGATCAAGCATATCAGCGTCAAATATCATTATGTATGAGACACAGTTGCTGCAGGAGAAATAATGATGAAGAAAGTTCACACCTCAGAGAATCCTGCTGACATGCTTACAAAGCCACTACCTACAGCTAAGTTCGAGAATTGCTTGGACTTAGTGGGAGTTCACAGTCATTGAGAAGCCCTGCGGGGCATAGCCTCCTAGGGGGGCATCACCCCTTGGGGCGTGACGACGACGACAGTAATTGAAGACTGGAGATTTTGGTCCAAGGTGGAGATTGTTGGGTTTTGTGGCCCAAAATCTCGGGTTTAGGCACGGGGTGAACATGCTGCATGGCCACGGGCGTGCCGCGACACAGAAGATCGAAGAACAGAGCAGACAGAAAAGTGACACGGTGTGCCCATGCCATGTGGCAATGTCGTGCCACATGGCACGGCACGACCGTGCCAGGGGAAATTTTCTGCCGCCTTAAAGTGGCGGCTAGGGTTGCGCTTTGGTGACGGTTTTTGGAAGGCGGCAGCAAGGGTTTTTCAGGGGGAAACCCTACCTCACAGACCCTATATAAAGGGGGTCTAGGGCCTTGTTTCAAAACACTCCAGAATAGAAAACACATTGAGAGAGTGAGGTTATTTGTGAGAGAATACAATCGAGAGTATTGTAATTCTGCTCTTAATCACTGAAGTGATTGTGGTGTACAACTCTGCTCATAGTGAAATTTGTCGGTGTGCTGTCGCCGTCCGTGGTTTTTTTTCCCACATTGGGTTTCCACGTAAAATTCCCTGTGTCCTTTATTCTTGTTTCTTTCATTGTTGCGTTGTGTTCTTGGTTGAATTCTGTTGCATTGTCACATCCTATTATCCCCTTTATTCCTAACAGTTGGTAAATTTGAATTTACCAACAAAAAGAATAGGGCCTTAGTGTGTATCAAATCAGACTATGTGGAATTAAATTTTATTTTGTAAGTGAAGATTGCATACTTTTACTTGAATTTACATTGCAAGCACCCGAAAGCAATTCATGTTCTATAACTATTGTGACACTATCCTTTTGTTTCTCGCCCAAAGAAACTTAGAAATGCACGAAAAATCCAAACATAAAACAAACCCAAGAAAAACTAAAGATGGGAGGAGGGGGAAAAAAGGGGGAAAACCTACCAACAGACACTTGAAAGCTGCCTTCATGACCAAACCTTCCTCATTCTCCGAATTTTTATATCAAACTCTTATGAATATATACTTCCATAAGTCACACATAGGCACATATATCAAAACTGATCTACATGATACACACACATGATAAAATTATATCACGTGACTTATGCAACTCCTAGGAGTACAACATAGATTACCTCATCTTTTTTCTTTGTTCTAGCGAAATCGGATATCCTCCAAATAGCTGACAACAATGCCCAAACAAAATCAGCAATCGCAATCAAAGATTCAATGCAAAGGGATTAAAATTTTGGAAAATTAGTCTTTCAGCTATTATTAATATTTTTTCAAAAAAAAAGATGATTATTCATTTATTTATTTTAAATTAACAGATGAGGTGCAGTTGTTGTATGGTTGAATTGATAATTGGATTAAAGCATTTTAAACCCCAATGCTTAAGGGGAGCACACGAGAAGGCAATACTATTGGTTTCAAAAGTCAACAAAGCTAAATCATCATTTACTTAGTTAATTAGTTGGAGAGATGGTCTTTTACCATCTATTTTGTTATATTTGCAACTGTGCTGTTGACTTCCTCAGGAAGTTCAATTCAAGTGGCAGAAGCTTCAGATCGATCGATCGAGAACAACTATGGCGAAGAAAGAATCCCTGGCAGAACAGGAAATCTTCGTTGACCACAAAAGAAAGGTGAAAACAGTTACGTTAAACCACATGAATGCGTTCTCGCTCTTGCCTTAGAGAATATTAAATTTACTGTATTACATTACACATGTGCAGAAGAAATGGGTTGATAAGGATGGAAGTTGTGGTTATATGCTCTATCCGCGATCTCTGTTCATCACTTGGGGATCTGCTGATCAATATTGGTCTTGGAATTGCTTCAAGGAAACTGGGTGAGTTTTGATTAATTGTGTTTTCATTATATTGTTTGTTCGTAAGAGAGTATTGCAATAAAAAAACTATCTTGTAATTATGATTACCATAAACTAAGTAACTATAATTACATCGTAAAATTGATTGCATTCCACAATCATCACATTATTTCCAACCAAACATCACATATACATGTACACATTTACATGCCCTCATTTAGGTTAATTTGTTTGGTTCGGAACCGTACAAGGTCTCGTCAGTTTGGGACCGTACAAGAACAAAGGGTTGAATGTTCGATTCATTCATGTCACTCAGATATGTTGTAGGTATACTTGAGTTTTGATAAGTCTTACACGAGCTGAGAATTCACATTGAGTTCAGCTGGGTTTGGTTGCTTGAAGTGTTTGTTCAATACAATTCACATTCAAGTTGTAAATAGAAAACCTAGTGTGTTTCATTGGAAAATTTTATGGGTAAGCTACCCTGTCTCACTTCGATCACTTTTTTTTTAAAAAAAATAATTACCTCATCGGTCTCAAAGTATTTGCCCCTTTCTTTTATGAAGGCCTAAAATAAAGTTCTTTCTTATTGCTATTAGTGTTAAGAATCTTCTCTTGTAAAATTAATAGAAAATAGTGCATTTAATAACACACTGTTAAACAATTTCATTCTCTAAGCATGTAAAAAAAATTTTTGGATGGAGGGGGTATATTTTTAATGAATGATAAACTGCCCTGGTTATTGGGCTAGCTCTTAGGGAATACAGTCCAACATGCGTTGTATAGGCCATTGGTAACTCACAATTACTTAGCCATATAAGTCTCATTGTTCCTCCACAAATCTCCCACAATCAGAAGAATTGAATTGTAGACCATAGGATTTAAATGTCGTGTTTCTCATGCAAAAATAACACTTCGTATTAATGAGCTATAATAGCTCTCGACGTCCCCTTTGTCACTCATAATATTTATAATATGCTAGGTAAGTTTACTTTTATAAATATTTTTGTAAAATTAGCTAATGAAAGAATTCTAATTTTGTTATGAGCAGACAATAGCTTTAAAATATGTGAACGCACATTACATATGTTGCTGCAAATTATATTGTCCTTTCGAGTAGACACGAAATCATTGAAATGTGTACATTCGAGAGGTTTGCACACCAAAATATGTGGCAATGCTTACTAAGAATGGACAACTTCCTAGAAGGCCTTCTCATGGAAAAAAGCGATGCTCACTGAGCTAATATTTAGTGAACATTGCTGTATGTTTTAGTAAGCCTCCCCAGGGACTGGCACCCTTAGTAGGGGTAATACAAAGTGTCCATGAATTTCTGCAAATGAAATGACTTTATAATACCTTTTGGACTTTGAACCCAAGACACCAACGTTACTACGTACCTTAAGAAAACAACACATGCAAAGGGGGTGAGCTGAGCATTTTTTGGAAATGTAGTGATGACAATGTGGAAGTGGCGAAGCTGTTGAAGGTATGCTGGCTGGACGTGCGAGGGAAACTGGCAATGCCGACGCTGACACCGGGAGTTACATACGAGAGCGTGTTCATGGTGAAGTTGACAAAATCAGCATATGGATGGGAGCACCCCATTAATCTAAAGCTAAGTGTCCCTGATGAAAAACCAAGAGTGAGGCGAGTTAGCCTTTTTCGGAAGACCAAAGGCGAGTGGTTTGAGCTCAATCTGGGTACCTTCAAAGCCAAACCTAATGAAGAGAGAGAAGTTGGTTTCCATCTGTTTGAACAGGGTGGATACTGGAAATCTGGGATCATCATCAAAGCTCTTGTTATTAGGCCTACACACCAAATTGATTAGCTTCCTTGCTGCACGTAAAGTGTAGTAATTCTTTATTGACTGTATTTGGTTGTGCAGTGCATTGTGCCATTTGCTTTTTGGTAAACTAGTTTCAACCTCAGTTTTTAACAAGATATCAATTGTATTACAACTGCAATACATTTGTTACGTATGATGCTCTTTATATGAGGAACAATGATGATGAAAATACAATTATAATTTTGTTCACACCGCAAAGTTGATTACGTCCAAGTAAACACATTATAATAGTCGTCTGCATAAAAATATTTCATTATTCAAGGCGATCTTTTCACATTTTACTGACCACTTTTCATATACGTACATATAATATTTGGTTGAACATCTTGTACTCACAATATTCCTACTCGCTAAAAAAATAAATAGTAGCAAGCAAAGGATAGCATGTCCACCATTTTAAACTATCAATTTTCATAGCAAAGATTGATCATTTTGGGCGACTTCTTCAAAATTTACACAGATTACCTTTCATAGAATAAAGGCATCAAATTCCAAGGACGTTGAATATCCTATGCTACATTGCAACTTACATTTTAAGTCTTAACAATCAATTTTGATAGTAGTGATTGATATTTCAGGTGACTCCTTCAAATTATGCTAAGAAGAGGTGGCACATAATACCAACCATCTTGTTGACATCTTCTATATAAAACACCAACTTGTCGAAATATTAACAATAAGTATTGTTGGATAACTCCATGTCGACAAATTATGTCACAATCAATTCGGACATGGATTATATTTAGGGCAAGTTTTCATATAATAAAAGGCATATATGACTGCCATCATGTTGAATATGTCCTAAGATATTTCCAACTTGCCTAAACATATTTTACGACAGCAGTTGAAGAAACCGTATTGGCATATGTACCTTTGGACCTTCCTAAAAGTGACCTCGCAAAATTTTCCACGCACATTTTCATAAAATTTCCCCAATAAGTGTTGATCCTACAAAGCACATGAAACAAAGACCGAGATCAAAAACAAAATTCTAATCCTAATTAGGTAAAACACAACAACCATACATAGTTCAACAACACCAGAAATTCACATGTTTTGTAGAATAAAGGCATATGACAGTCGTCATGCTGAACTTGAACCTTTTATATGATATCCTAAATTATCAAAACATAAATGATAGCAACAATTGAAGACAAATGTAGATCCCAATTAGCCTAATTGATAAAATCTTTAGTAATTGTTGCCAATAGACCTGTATGTGAATCCAACCTACACCAATTTTTAGATAGACATAATATGTACATTATCAATCTATTTGTTCAGTAATCGGATGCTATTGAAGTAGGATAATTATAAATGGACCATTAGTTTAAAGGCGACTTCTTCAAAGTTTGCTTACCGATTCTTCTCATCAGAATTTCTTTGAAATTCATAAATTAGTAGATTGGAATATTCACTAGATGTTTTCTCAACACTTTGCGCGTGTGATGCATGTTTGCTTCTATTTCTAACTAAAGTTTTTGAGTTTCTTAGATTGGTAAAGAAAGTCCTTCATGTAGATTGCTGTGCACTAATTTGACAGGCTCAACCCCCCCCCAAAAAAAAAACAACAGAAAAAATCTAAAAAGCCCGGGAATTAAAATATTAAAAAAAAAAAGAAATGACGCACGCATGAAGACGGAGTCAAACCGTGTGCAACTGAAACTGATTATGACACACAAATGTCTTAAAATTCTTCAGAAATTCACTCTTCAATTGTGCCTTAATCTCAAGGAGCATGAATTGGTGACTGAATGCCTCAAACTTAGATAGGTCATGCAAGTAGAATAAACTTGTAAAGCAAAGCTAATCATGGGGAAGAAAGCAGCGCCACCCAAGGAAGTGTTCATCGAGCACAAGAGAAAGGTAAGAATAAAATTCTGTCAATATATTTTATGTTTGTTTTTTTTTTTTTCCCCCTTCTTCTTGCCTTCAATAGTATTAGGTTTGATGGGTTTATATAACTGGTGTTCGTATGCAGAAGAAATGGGTCGATAAGGATGGATTTTACGGTTTCATGCTTTATCCGCGTGCACTGTTTGTCACTTGGGGACATAGTCAGCATTGATCATGGAATTGCTTCACAGAAAACCGCGTTCACTACTTGTCTCTTATGCTCAAGTTGTTTCGTACGGATTCTAGGTTTGCTTCATTTATGATGAACTTGATTTGCCGAGAAAATGAAATCAATATTGATCACATTCAGTTTAGGTGCAAAGGAAGGGCGCTTTGTTTTAGCTGATCGATCAATTTAGGTTGAGGTTGATCTCTGGTCTTCTGTTGAGTAGGCTTCTCATGTGCACAAGCAAATTTTATGATTCAGAGATATTTTTTGTCTTGTAGAACATTCCCATATAAGTTCATAAGATGTTTTGAACTAGAGAAACCATTAAAAAAGGTTAGGAGAACTCTTTTTTTTGGGGGGGGAGGGGGGTTGGGTCAAAGATAGGGACGGAATACCTTAGACAAGGTATGGAGTACGTGACGTTATATCAATACATGTTGGTTTAAATGGTTTAACACTTATTCTCCTTAGGTAAGATTTGGGATTCGCATATTATAAATGGAGAAAATCTGTGATGAAAGAGCTCTTATTTCTTATTGAGCTAAGATTAGCTGAATTTCCATTCACAAAACACCCCAAAAAAACAACTCACCTTTAATGTAAAATATCAAGGTTATGAATCCCACTGCTCACAAGCATTTCCCAAACATCACCCCCCTCTCCCCAAGACACCCTCACTAGTGGGTTTGTCGGTTTGCAATTTGTAAAAACTATTTGGGTTTAATGGCGAGATTCACCCAAAACTTTGTTTATTATTTTTTTTAGTCTCTTATGATAGTTTAACACCCTAAAAGACGGTATCATATGGGAATGCTCTCAACCTAAAACGTAACATCATCAACATGATTATTAAGTACTCCTGTTTTGTATTATAATCGTTGTCAAAGACATCTATCTCTCGTCTCACATTATTGTCAAAGTTTGTTTTCAAAGTTTAACATTATTTTTATTTGCCGAAAATCTTTTTGAGCAATGTGAATACATCATACATTTAATGATTTTTTTCGAGTATTCTCTAAATATGACTACGAATTGAATATGAAACAAAAGAAGCATTAACTTGGCGGACAATTTGGCCTGTAGTGATGATAATATTGAAGTGGCAAAATTGGTGAGCGTTTGCTGGCTCGACGTTTGAGGGAAACGGGCAATGTCGGAGCCGACACCAGGAGTAACATATGAGGGTGTGTACTTGAAGTTGGCAAAATCATTAGCAGGGTGGTACTCTAAGGTAATTAGCGTCCCTGGTGAAGAAAAGAGGTGAGGCAAATTAGCCAATGTTCAAGAACCAACTCAAGGGAAAACTTACACTGATGGTTGAAGGTTAAGAAATAGGTTTATACTCTAATATGCCCCCTCACATGAATATCCTTTAGGCTTGAAACGTGGATACTACAGAGGCTCTCCATGCCTTGTGCAATAAATCAATATGGGGGGCTGCTAATTAAGATTCAAACTCCAAACTTCATGTTCAAAAAGGCCCTGATATCATGTTCAAGAACCAATTCAACCAAAAGTTTAAACTAATAATTGAAGGCCCAGGAATAGGTTATGCATTAACAGCCTATTTGGGAAGCCCAAAGAAGAGTGGTTCAAGATCATTGTGTTCAGCTTCATGGCCAAACCTAATCAAGAGGGCGAAGTTGGCTTTGATCTGTTTGACCATGGTAGACAATGGAAGTCTGGGCTCATCATCAAAGCCGTCGTCATTAGGCCTAATTAAACACCAAATCAGTTAACGTCCTCCTGTAAACTTGAGTGATCGATTTTCTGTTGATTGTATTTGGTCGTGCATTGCATTGTGCTAATTGCTCATTGGGGAATCAGTTTTAGCATCAAAGACCGCTCATTGTATTTGGTTTGAGCAACACTAGCTTGAAAAATTATAGAGCCAAGTACGTTCTCCTTGTATAGGCCTACGAACATGTTGTTCTGTGTTCCGCATGAGTGGGCATGCGTATGTGTGGGTTCCTATCTCCTTGTTCATGACTTTGTTTCTGATCAAAGATATTCAGGTGTTTGGTGAATAGTTGTTAGTTACTTGTATTAACTGTTTATTGTTTTTATTAATTACTAGTTATTACGTGTTTAAGGTAACTACTTGCATTAGGTCTTTTCAAAAAATATTACAGTTATAACCTTTCAAATTAGCTTTTTGTATCCTAAAAACTTTCCTATGAAATTAGTTTTCTAAACTCTCAAATTAACTTATTTGGAGCAAAAAATTGTCGACAAAACATTTTGTAATTTCTTGTTTGACATTTGTTTTTTTACACATTAAAGACACAAACACATACACGATGTTAGTGTAGAATTTGATTTGATGGATACAAATCAGTTTGCCAAATACAAACTCAGTATCAAATTAATCGAGATTTCTATGAAGGTTCAAAATGCTTTTCCTAAAACCTTTATTCACCTCTACATGCAATAGGATTACTTAAATATGTTTTTGGAAATTTAGAGACACAAAACTCAAAAGGGTTACAGTGATGGAGTTTTACTATTCTCTCCAGTACCCTCAATGATCATAATATATACCTCTGTATTTTAACTATTTATCGAGGATGACACATTGAGTCTCTCTTTTTCTCTAATATATAACTTGAAGGATTAAGATATCACATTATACTGGGTGATGACAAATGTCTAATAGTAAAAACTATTTAAATCTCCTACATTATTGAGTATAAATTGATATATTGTATATTGTATATGCATAACCCTTAAATCACCAGATTTCATTAATTATGATTAATTATCAATTATTAAATTTGAGTATTCCTTCAATGCACCAATGAATACCAAATACAATCTAATAATATAAAGTCTCTCAGCACAAGAAGCAATATACATGTAATTTGTAAATGTGAAAAGTCATAAATAATACATTCTTAGATATTACATCACTTGTAAGTTGTAACATAATTCAACTATTCAATCGAACCATTTTTTTTGCAACATAAAACATGACACCAGATTTTTTTTTTATTTTTTTTTTTTTGGTAACACAAGATAGTTTTTACGTGTCTTGAAGCAAGCCTTGTCATTTAAGTTTATTAGCTAGCAATAATATTCAATTTTAAATAAAATATCATTATGAATATCCGAACTTAGCATGTTCTCTTCATCTATAAGTGTTGGCTCCCTCTCCCATTCCGGCCTTTAAGTGTCTCTTACTATTGTTCATTGTGCCCTTGCTTGTATTAATTCCTAGGTTGGGGGTTGGCCAGTTTGCCTACTGCTTTTGTTAGTCTTTGCTTGATTATTGGACTAGAAGCGAGGAAAAGGGTAGTAATTGTACTTGCTCTGTTTTGGGTGTTTTCGTAGTGCCCTACGAAGTCCTTACTTGGGAGGTTTTATTGTATGCTGAGTGATAATCTCGTAGTCGGGTCCGGCGTAACTTCATTGTGTGGACTCGAAGTATGGATGCTTTGGACTTTTTGTTGGATTGGGGTACAGATAGTCCCCTTCAAGCTGTACTTATTCGTCTTCATCTTGCGGACCATGAATGGGATGAAATTGCGCAGGTTGTGTTTCAAATGGATGGGCCGAATGAAATTCCACATAAATTGCAATTTCTGAGGGATGAAGGGGATATATGCTTTAAAAATAGTGAACTTCCCAATGCCCCAGCCTTATTTATCTAGTATTAAGTTGTGCTTTAGTTCTCCGAATATTAACCTGCTTGCCTCATAACTCAAACAAGAAAAGTTTATGCTGGCCATTACATTCTGTTCTTTGGTTCTTGAGTTTGAGCCTAATAATACAATTAAAAGCACTATTCAGGAGAGTAAAATCAGCATTGGGTTTGCACAACTTTCACAGAGCTTTGTGTGACTTAAGGGAAGCTGCTTGGCTTGAATCTAAGAATTCAGAGATTGCAAAGGAATTCGTAAAAGTTGAGAGTGCAGACTATTAATTTGAGGTTTACCACAAGGATTTGGAACATGAAGTTAGTAGTGTAGAGAAATGGCCTTGTGCAGAGTCCCTGGCAGGACACGAAGGGTTAAACACTGTTAACTGTGAACAACTAGGTAAAATCCCCTATGTAGAGATGGCGACTCAAGGGTCATCTAGAGACAAGCTACTTACTACATCTTTTGGCTTAGAAACTTCAAGTGTGACTCCTAATTTCATTGCAATGCCTAAAGTTGAAGAAGCAAGTAAAGAGGTTGAGAGGGATGATAATTCAGCGATGGAAATCTAATAGGGCTGGTGAGTATGTGTTCTAGTTCAGCATCAGTCTCCATACGAAGGGTCACAAACTGTTAACTGTGCACAGCTAGTTAAAATCCTTGATGTAGGATGGCGACTCAATGATCATCTAGAGACAAGCTAATTACTGCATCTTCTGACTCAGGAACTTCAAGTGTCCTACTAATTTAGTTGCAATGCCTAAAGCTGAAGAAGCAAGTAAAGAGGTTGCCAGGGATGATAATTCAGTGATGGAATCTGACATGGTGAGTATGTGTTCTAGTTTAGCGTCAGCCTTTATACGAAGGGTAAAAATTTGTTAACCGTGCACAGCTAGCTAAAATCCCTGATGTAGAGATGGCGACTCAAGGATGATCTAGAGACAAGCTAATTACTACATCTTCAGACTCGAAAACTTCAAGTGTGACTACTAATTTAGTTGCAATGCCTAAAGTTGAAGAAGCAAGTAAAGAGGTTGTGAGGGATGATAATTCAGTGATGGAATCTGATAGGGTGAGTTTTGTGTTCTAGTTCAGCATCAGCCTCTACAACTAGTGTGGAAGGTAGAAAAATATTGATTCTATCACATCTCCAGCATCACCTTCGATGGATGTTCACCACTCCCTAGATGTTGTTTATCACTTAGCCAGGGAGACTAACAAGACACATCCACAATGATCTCTTTGGCTATCTAAGTCCGCTTATGAAAGTATTGCACAAGGGAGAACAATTGGATTCTACAATAGGAGGTCAGTGACCTACCTGATTGTTCAGGCTCGACGAAGGGACAACATTAGTTTGGAGGATCAACACTTATTGGGGATTAAGCAAGTCATAGAGTTTACAATGACAGATTCTCTAAGTACCGTCACCATGGTAGACTTGGTTGTGTCCACAAAACAGACTCAGCATCTTGGGTGGATGATGTAATTAGTGACTTTCGATTTTTTGCACATGCTCAAAGTAGTCAAATTGGGAGGAAACTTAATAGGAGGAAGAACTATCGGTCCTCGTAGTGCGACATATTTGTGAAAAGTGTTATTGTAACAACTTCGATCAGAGTAAGGCACGATTTAGCATTATATAACTCTTACTCAATTGATGGTGCATGGGAGATTGCAAGTGAGGTAAGAGATCCAAGCAATGAATACGAAACGGATACAACCAAATTCACCTAAGTAACAATGGTGTTCAAATTCAACTTTGAAAGAGAAAGTATGAGGCACTATTGTAATGTTTGGTTAGATGTAATCAGCTTTGTAATGCAAATAAGTTTGTAATTGTGTTTTTATTATCTTGTTTGGTTATGTGAGAGTCTTGCAATATAAGAACTATCTTGTAATTATGATTACTACAAATTGAATAATCATGATTGCATTGTAAAGTTAATTGCATTGCATTACTATTACATTACTATTATGTTTAGAAGTTATGGAGTGCATCATCACGAAACAACTTGTGGCATATATTGAAAACATTGAGGATTGGAAAACTTTGTGGCTGTAGTATATGTGGGCTCCTACAATTGATGCTAAGGGATGGTGGTCTTTGCAATGAAGTTGTTCGAATCTCTTCAATACTTTCTATGTTTTACTTATAGGTAGTGTTTGGTTGGGGAAAAAAATTGTTTTTCCAAAAAATCATTTTCTATAGAAAAGTTAGTCTGAGGAAAATTAATTTTCATGTCCCATTTTCCGTTGTTTAATACAAGATAAATAATTTTTCATGAAAAAGAGAAAAACGTCAACTGAATTATTTAAATAGCTAAAAATATTGACTGGATGGCTATAGTTAATATAAATGTTGACCAAATGAAGGAATTTTGAACTTAAAACTCATATTTGAGTTTTTTTTAATACTTCCTTTTGGATAATCAAGTTTCGATCTAAACTATTGAAATTATTTTAGTGACGTAAATATCAACTGAATTATTTAAGTGACGAAAAATATCGATTGAATTGTTATAGTGGAGAAAAAAGTTGACCAAATGAAGGAATATCGTATTCAAAATCTGAATTTTAGCCTGTTTTAATCTTTCCTATCCGATGATCAAGTTTCGATCCAAACTATTAAAATTGTTCTAGTGGTGAAAAATATTGACCGAACTGTTTAAGGGGCGAAAAATATCAATTGAATTATTGTTGTGGAAAAAAATGTTGAGCAACTGAAAGAATATCAAGTTCAAAATCTGAATTTGAGCCTATTTAATCTTTTATATCTGATAATCAAGTTTTAATCCAAACTTTTGAAATTATTTTACTGACGGTCGAAAGATCGATTAAAATGTCATGGTAGAGATAAATGTTGAGCAAATGAAAGAAATTTGAACTGAAAATTTAGATTTGAGTTTATTTTAATATTTCCAATCAGATAATCAAGTTTCGATCCAGAACTATTGAAATCGAATTTTGCATATAAATTCAGCTGATCATATCATCAAAGAGTTGAAAAAAGAAAATCAACTTCCTATCTTCTCAAAAAAGGAAATCATTTTCCTCCATTGGGGGGAAATTGATTTTACTTGAAAAATAGTTTTCCATATTTTATTATGCTAAACAACTGAAAATTGAAAAATTATTTTCTGGAAAAATTATTTTTCCCTCAACCAAATACTACTTTAATGCTTGCATTAATTAGCTTGTATGAAAAAAAAAAGTATATTTAAAAAAGTGTAAAAAAATCATTTTATTCATCTAATGCACTAGAAAATATCCAATCCTCCACTTGTCTTCTCGTCCCCCATCCCCAAAATTACTTGTTTTTTTTTTGTTTTTGGGGGGGACAGTCATATGCCAATTGGAGTTAAATGGTGATATTAACCATGGGTGATTAGTATATATGTATGTCTTGTCATAAGATACTTTCTATGTATAACTTTATCTTAACTCATATTAGTATATTATATTGTTCAAAATATCCAATTTTTAATAGTTAAGACTAGTTAACAATTGTGAATCTTTAGTATTCGCAACCATGCAATATTGACACTTCAGTCGGATCATCCATATCTGTAAACACATCTGATACGCGTAATTTTACAATTGTGGGAAAAAAAAAAAGTTTAAAGGAAGATTCTACATGATTTATAATTGGTAATACCCTTCCACTAATTAATTATATATTTTTTTGCAATTTAATACATGATAACATAATTTTTAAGTTAAGACAAGTCATTTAAAAAATGTACTGTAATAAGATGCACATCATTTCACATTGAAAACATAGGAAATGCAAATTCATGCTGCCATCAAAATCAAAATCAAAATCAGGTAGAATTTACTAAAAAATACACTTAATTTTAACATAGATCAGATTAACCACTGCACAAAGGCTCACTGATTTGGTTGTGCAGTAATTGGATCAAACTCATACACAGGATTAATATAAAGATTCAATTGATTTCAACCGAATCATCATCGGTTTCCATCTTTAAGCCACCTGATATTGTAGGGATAGGTGTTTCCATCCCCAATTATCATTGATGGATCAAGCCATCATTAGACCAGCGACATATTATCATTAATCTACAACTATAGCAGCACGTGATCTTGAGGACTGGAATGATAAGGTTCTGGGGGCTATTCGTAGGAGATTAAAACAATGCAGGAGGAAACTTGAAGACATTGACACCCATCTATCTGCTCCAGGTGCAAAAGTACTTTGAAAATCTATTATCAAGGAGATCGAAGACCTAGAGGCCAAGGAAGAAATGTAATGGGCAACACGGGCCAATGTACACTGACTAGCAGAGGGAGATAAAAACACCAAATTTTTTCCTCAGCATGCCTCCAATCGGAGAAGAAGGAATCAAATTGATAGGGTAATAGGACCCAATGGGGAGGTAGTGGATAATACAGAGGACATTGCAAGGGTGGCTGTGGATCATTTTTCAGCTCTCTTCTCGTCTGAGGGGGGCAACCGTCTTGATGAAGCTCCAGAAGGGATCCATACTTGCATTACTCCAGAGGTGAATACCTTATTAGGCAAACCTTTCTGTTCGGACGAAGTGCATCGTGCCTTAAAAAGTATGCATCCTCACAAGTCCCCTGCTCCTGATGGCTTCTCGGCTTTCTTTTATCAAAACTTTTGGCCTACTGTTGGTGAGAAAACAACAGATTTTGTCTTGCCGATATTGAACACGGGTATCATGCCTGAGAGCCTAAACCACACAAATATTGTCCTCATCCCCAAGAGAGAAAAGCCTGAATCTCTTCATGACTTTAGGCCAATCTCCTTGTGCAATGTTGTGTATAAATTAGTATCCAAGGTGATAGCCAACCGTCTAAAATCCATTCTCCCTTCCATCATCTCCATCAATCAAAGCGCCTTTGTTCCTTGAACATTGATCTATGATAATGTGATTGTTGCCTTGGAGACTTTTCATGCTATGAAAGGGAGAGTAGGTGGGAAGCGAGGCACTATGACGTTGAAACTAGACATGGCGAAGGCCCATGACCGAGTGGAATGACCCCTTTTAAGAAAACTGATGGAGAAAATGGGCTTCCCTGGGCATTGGATAGACCTTGTTATGATATGTGTTGAATCGGTCTCCTACTCGGTTATAATCAATGGCTCACCTTGTGGGTTTTTTACTCCAAAGAGGGGTCTTCGTCAAGGGGACCCCATTTCCCCTTACCTCTTCTTATTATGTGCAGAATCATTTTCAGGGCTCTTAACTAAGGCTTTGACAGCAAGGCGAATTCATGGTGTTGGGATCAGCAAACTAGCCCCAATTATCTCACATCTTTTGTTTGTGGATGATAGTATGATATTCACAAGAGCCACCCCCGAAGACTGTACTCAGCTCCTGGAGATAATTAATATCTATGCTGCAGCATGTGGGCAAAAAGTTAACTTCCAAAAATCAGAGGTATTCTTTAGTTCCCCGAGCCAAAAACGAGATGTGATATTGCAACAACTCAGTGTACGAGAATTTAATGAACAGACCAAGTATTTGGGGATACCGGCAATTATTGGACGATCTCGAGGCAAAATCTTCAAGGCTATAACAGAAAGAATATCATCAAAGCTCAAAGGGTGGAAAGAAAGACTTCTTTCCGCAGTAGGGAGAGAAATTATGATCAAATCTGTTATACAGGCCATGCCAACTTACACCATGGGCCTCTTTGCTTATCCTGATTTCCTTCTTGCAGACATTGAAGAGCTTATGTGCTAAGAAAAATACATTGGGTGTCTTGGGATCGTTTATGTGCTAAGAAAGAGCCCTTCAGCATGGGCTTTCGACATTTGAAGAGCTTCAATCAAGCGTTGCTTGCAAAGAACCTTTGGCGCTTCACACATGATCCAACCTCCCTTACAGCCCAAGTGATTAAGAGTCGGTATTGCCCTTGAATTGACTTTTTAGATGCCTTGATTGGGTATAAACCGTCACCGTTCTGGAGAAGCATATGGGGGGTTTGATGGTTACTTGAGATGGGCTGTCAATGGCGAGTTGGCAATGGCTGTGATATTAATGTATGGTCAGACAGATGGCTCCCCAAAGCCACACTTAGCAAAGTCCTGACACCGGGCTGCCCGGATGATCCCACAATGCTCGTTTGTGAACTTATTGATTTTGAGATGGGTCAATGGAGGGAAGAAAAAGTCAGGGACCTATTCGGGCAGGATGATGCTGAAGCTGTGCTTAGAATACATCTCAGCTTTAGGTGGCCATCAGATATTCGGGTCTGACACTACACCAACTCAGGTGTATACTCCGTCAAGTCAGGCTATCATCTCGCAAAATGGTACTATTTGGATAGAGACAGAGCTGGACCTTCTGAGAGTAGGGGCTTTGAGTGGCTTAACATTTGGGGTCTAAAAATCAACCCACAAGTGCAGCATTTTGCATGGAAGGTGTATAGAGGGGTCCTAACATGTGGGGCTAATCTTCTTTGGGCTTCAGGTGCAAGGCTCATGCGCAGTCTGTCCATACCCACTAGAGACAGCTCTCCACGTCCTTCGAGATTGTCCTGCAGCACAAGAAGTTTGGGGTTTGTACAATAAGGGCGATGAGGTACGAGAGCTTGACGCATTTAATGGTGCAGAATGGTTTGGCTACTTCGTTGAAGAGTGGAATGAAACAGATGCAGCTCACTTCGTGACTATCTGTTGGGCTATATGGAACAATCACAACCTAAAGGTGTTTAATGACAGCTCTAGACTTCCAAGCCAAACAATACAATGGGTCATGTCATTATGTGAAAGATATTTGGAAGCGGGGCAATGGGATGGGACAAGACAACATGCTTCATTAGCCCCCTTGCCTGTTGGAAGATGGCGCCCTCTAGTGGTTGACACCTATAAACTAAACACAGATGCTGCGCTATTAACGGACCGGGGCATAGGACTTGGTATTATTATTAGAGACCATATGGGTGATATTATGGTGTGTAGGACGGGGTAGGTTCAGTCCCATTTCAGTGTTGAAATGGCTGAAGCACTTGCAATTTGCTCTGGAATGGAGATTGCTAAGGACAGCGGATTTCGAAGTATCGAGGTGGAGAGTGATTCCTTATCCATTATTATCAAGATCAGGACTAGTGACATCCCTCATAATGAAGTAGGTCTTCTCATTGAAGATATCGTAAATATGTCAAAAGACTTTTCTCATTGTAGCTTTCATTTCGTGAAAAGAGATGGTGATCGAGTTGCGCATGTCTTGGCCAAACTTGACCCATATAAAGTAGTGGACCAAATTTGGATGGAGGAAGGTCCTTCTGAAATATATGATGTACTCACTACAAGACGCCGGTCCATTTGAGACCGAAAAAAGTCGGTCTCCAAAACAGAAAATGCGGTCTCTATTTAATTTTGGAAACCAAACAGAGACTGAAAACAATCGGCCTCCAAAAGCTTGGTAGCAATTTAAATTTGGAGACCGAATTTCGCACATCGGTCTCTACCTGAGACCGAATTTTGAGACTAAAATTCCATGGTCTTTGTTGGAGACCAAAATGGGCCGGTCTCTAGTGGAGACCGCTGACCTCGGTCTCTATTAGAGATCGGCTTTTATTTTGGTCTCAACCAGAGACCGGGCCGCTTTTTAGCTACATTGGAGACCGCTACTCAGTTTCGGTCTTGAACAGAGACCGTGATTTCTATTTCCGTCTCTAACCTACATATATGTTTTGGTAATAATTCCACCCATGTGAATATACCACCTACATTTTACACATCATGCTATTTACAAGTTCGGGCCATATTTGCCCCTAAATGCAATATCTCAAAGTACGTGCCACACATTTGGTATCCGAAATTACACCAAAATTTCCACAGTTTCACATTCCAAAACTACAACAACTGCGTACAACAGTTCCGCATCCAATAATTTCCGCAACGCCGCTCAAAATGGTTATCCACCGTGCATGAAGTCTGGAAACCAATGTTCCACATTCAAGTGTTCATGCAATTACAACTACGCATCCAACTAAGCTAAAGGGTACAACTATACATACCTAAATCTATGAGGATGCCTGAGAGCTGTCTGCACGGGTGGGGTAGCCAAGGAGCGCCAAGAAGCTATCAAACCGAGCATTAAGCTCCAGCAGTTCAATTCGTTGCTTATCCAGCTGCTTTCTCGTTGCTTCCAACTGCTCTCTAGTACTACTCAACTCATCCCTAGTACTCCCCAACTCCTCTTTTGTCGAATGTAGTCAAGCTTGGGTCGTCTGCAGCTCATTCTACGTCGTTTGCAATTAATCCTGGAGCTGGGTAACTATCGGGGACGAATATGCCGACAAAGTGCCGCAGCCACTACGCCTAGATGTGGTCGGTCTCTCAAATATAGCAGGACCCTCTTTTCCAAGTTCGTATATAGTGCCCTTCTCACTCTAACCACCACTAGCCTTAAAGAATAGGTAATCATCTGCTGCTGAACCGACTTGCACATCAGTCCCTGCTTTCAGTTGCTCATATTTTTCCTGCCTCATCGGAATGAATAGATAAAGTCAAACAAGAAGCTGGTGTACAGATTTCTATCGTATAACTTCAAACCGAAGTATTACTACAGTACTTACATAAACACTCTATGCATGAGCATCGCACCAAATCCGCTGACCATTCTCATCAACCTTGGAATGAGCGGCAGCAAACAACTCAGCAGTCGAAGGTCTTCTTTCCAATTGCTTCGTCTATCATACACACATATATCTCTCTACATTAGCAACATTACAAAGTTAACAACCACGTATTCCAGTGATGTAGTTTATGTTTTCATACCAGTCTCTCAACCCACATTGTAACTGATATTAACCCCTAGATGTGCCTAATCTTAGCCTTCGGCCCCTCTGTCTTACTCTTCCTGTTCCGCTCAGATCGCTTCTTGAATTCCTCATCAGTTTCCCTCTTGTTCTTCAATGACCCACGAAGATCATCCGTCACCCAAGGAATGATCCTATCCGGAGGACCCTTCCCGGCCTTGTTCACAATATCCCTTCCACGCACCTTTTGCTGCCATTCTGTTCTGACTAGGGCCTCATGCTCTGGATCCCATGTGAATCATTCCTGCACGTGAAATTCCAAAGAATAGAAAAAAATTTAATTGCAATGTGTTAGTAGGTGTACATAAATGTGTGTATATTGATAAACCTATATTTTACATACTTTTAGGCATGATTTTTACCTCTTAACTCGGCAGTTTCTGGCATAATTTTGTGAGTTTAGAGGTCGATTATTCATTGTTTATCTCAAATCTGCCTAAAAGTCGTATTTTTGTGTTTACAGGAGTCTGACTTGAATAAATGAGGAAAACAAGCTAATGCCGCGCCAAATTGAAGCAAAAAAGGATCAATATTGAGTTAAAATAGGAGGCACGGTCACTCCAGGCGAGGTGGCACGAGCAGGCCACCCAAAGAAGGGAAGAAACGAAAGACAGAGAAGTGGCACGGGGTCCCCGTGCCGAGTGGCACGACCGTGCCACTTTAGTTGTCGCTGTTTTGTCGTGTTTTGGCATTGTAATTCGACAGTTTTTTTCTACCCTTTCTTCTCTCTCGTTTTAGGCGATTTTCTAGGGCTCTTAGGGTTTGCTTATTGTGGCTATTGAATTCAAGCTTTGGATCAAGATTTGTTTACGCTTTCGATTGAATACTGTTGCAGATTGTTCAGGGTACACTTTTCTACCCCTTTTCTTTCATTTGAATTCAAGTTCTATATTCCTTGACATGTTATTGTTCTTGATTGAGATGTTATTTAAAATCATGTTTAGCGGCTAAATTCCTTAATCTTGGATTGGGTGTAGCCCCTGTGATGTAAATTGGATTGTTAATTCTGGGTTTTTGCGAATTACGCCAGAGTATAATTGAATTCTTACTTAGCATGCCAGGTGTTCGATGAATTGCCTGAGAGGGTTTTATTCATGTTCTTAATTAGGGTTTAGGAGACTAACGAAAGTTAGGTCCTTTACTTAGAGTAGCTTTGGGAGCAGTTGAATTACCTGACACGAAAGTAGTTGGGGGTGCAATTGGGAATTGAAATTACATGATCTTGTGGTTTTGTTATTCTAGTTTCACGAAAGTAGACAACTAGGTTAGCTTGATCAGTCTAATGACCTTCGAAAGTAGGCGTAGATGCTTTAAACCGGTAATAATTCCATTTCAATTATCTTACGGGCAGATTGACACGAGCTAGTTTATTTTCTAATGAACATCACAGTGCGGTGAACCCCAATCCAGGATTCCCTTCTCATTATTGACTTAGACCAAATAGAGTTAGAATCAGTTAAACCAACTTCACTCGACATTCGCCTAGATTAAGTGTTAGAAATTGATTCGGTGGTTGAAACTAAGTTCTCTGTGGACACGACCCGTACTTGCCTTTGCTAGCTACAACTGGCACCGTGCACTTGCGGTTATAATTCAACTCAACAAGTTTTTGGCGCCGTTGCCGGGGAACTTGTTTGTCTTCAACATCGAAAGCGATTTTAAACGCTTGAGATTAGGCTTTTTTTTTTCCTTTTCCTTTTCCGTTTTCCCTTTCCCCTTTTCCTCCTTCTTGCTTGTTTTTACTCTTGCTTGAGCCTGCTTACGCTTGGTATAGTTTTTGGCTTTGTATACACAGACGCAGTCAGGGGAGTCACCACTTGCTTCCCCTGAATCCTGAAATCGAAGCCACTGCTCGCAGGCAAAGCGGCGCACGAAAGAAGAAACAAGCAGAATCTACAATGGTGGCGCAAGACAACCGCGTCCTAAGGGACTATGCAATGCCTCAGTCGTCGGGTATCACCTCTTCTATAGTGAACCCCGCGGTTGAGGTGAACAATTTTGAGTTGCGCCCGACCCTTATCTCGCTGGTGGAGCGAGACCAGTTCGGTGGGCATCCTTCTGAGAACCCCAACATGCACCTTCGCAATTTCCTTGCGAAGTGTGACACTATTAAACTCAATGGGGTCTCCGCCGATGCCATCCGCCTGAGGCTCTTCCCATTCTCTCTGCGGGATAGAGCAAGTGACTGGCTCCAGGATGAGGAGACGAGCACTTTCACTACTTGGGATGCCCTCTCCAAGGCCTTCTTGAGTAAGTACTTCCCCCCAGGGAAGACGGCCAAGCTGCGGGCCGACATCACTTCATTCGCCCAACTGCATGGCGAATCACTGTATGAGGCGTGGGAACGGTTCAAAGATTTACAACGCCAATGTCCCCACCATGGAGTCCCTTATTGGCTCCTCATCCAAACCTTTTACAATGGTTTGGATCAGTCTTTGAAGATGTCAATTGATGCTGCTGCTGGTGGGGCATTGATGGGGAAGTCCATTGAGGTGGCCAAGACCCTATTGGAAGATATGGCCGCAAATAATTATCACTGGTCCAACGAAAGGGCAGCCCCCAAGAAGGCAAGCGGGGTTTATGGAGTCGACGCTGTGGACTTGCTAGCTAGCAAGGTTGATGCCTTGGCGCAGCGATTCGATAGGCTTGGTGCTCCTTCAGGGAGTTCAATGGGAAGTCCATCGAGTGCAATGTTTGAAGTCGGGGCATTTTGCGAGGTATATGGCGTTCAAGGCCACATTTCTGCTGAGTGCCAATCTGTTTTCCCGGGCGTTGAGCATGCCAATGCAATGCAAACATATGGCCAACGCCCACAAAATAACCCCTACTCAAACACATATAACCCCGGTTGGAGAAATCATCCAAATTTCTCCTACCGCAACAACAATCCCATGCCATCCAATCCCGCGCAATCCCAGCCTCAACCTCCTGGTTTCCAATATAGGGCTCCCTATGCCCAAGGTCCTCAATCGGCCCCTCAACAACCTCCACCTCCTCAACCCAAGTCCAACCTGGAGAGCATCATGGAGCGTTTCATCGCGACACAAACTAAGACTAATGAGGTTCTTAGTGAGTCGATTAATCAACTGAATGCCAAGTTCGACGCTATGGCCTCTCACCAAAAGGCGATGGATGCTTAGATCGCCCAGATAGCCCAGCAGGTTAACCATCTCTCTCGACCTCAAGGACACCTGCCGAGTCAGCCTGAGACCAACCCCAGGGGTCATGTCAATGCTATCTCAACCGTGAGGGAGGGGTTGGAGGAGAGCCCGGTGATGGTTCTTCAAGAGACAGTTTCGGTTCCGGATTCTGTAGGAACCGAAGAACAGCAGAATAAGAAGGGGTTGAGCTCTATGGAGCTAATGCATCCCGCACCTCCCCTTCGTCCCTACCAGCCACCAGTACCCTATCCTCAGAGGTTGGCCCGAGCCGAGCTATTTCCGCTTGAGCCCAAATATGCGAGATTCTTGGAAGTGCTGAAACGGGTTTATACTGATTCCCCTTTCTTGGAAGCTCTCCAGCAGGAATCTTCCTGCCTGCAGTTTGTGCGAGACTTTCTTTCCAAGAAAGGTGAGCCCGAAGGAGGATCAGTGATGTCCATTGGTCGGGTGGGCAGCTCAATCATACAGTCACCTGCCAAGCTGCAAGACCCGGGTGATTTTTCCATCCCTTGCTGCATTGGGGATGTGCAAATAGAGGGAGCGCTTTGCGACCTGGGAGCCGGCGTGAGTTTAATGTCCCTCTTCCTCTACCGGAAGTTGAGGTCGCTAAAACTCACCCCCACCACCATATCCGTTCAGCTGGCTGATGGCTCCACCAGGAGACTTATAGGCATTTTGGAGGATGTCCCAGTTAAGGTCCGTGAGTTCGTCATCCCTTGCGATTTTCTCGTCCTGGACATGGACGAGAGTTCTCATACGCCTATCATACTGGGACGACCTTTTCTGGCTACCGTCGGGGCGAAGATAGACGTAAAGGCCGGCACAATCTCGTTCGAGATACTTGGAAAGAGGGTGGATGTCTGCCTCCCATCGGCGCCCGTCATCTATCCCTCTCCTGTTACGCTCATGCCATCCATTCCTTCCGCTACTGCCTCGAGGGTCAAGGTTTTTGATGGGGATGGATGCCCCTACGTATGGCCCACAGCGTTTAAGGATCCGCTACTGATCCCATCTACTTCGGGGGCCATCTCTGCTGATACTGGGGAGTTAGTTGAACCCGCTCCACCATTCTATACACCAATTTCTACACCTCCCGCGTTATCGCCGTTCACCATTAGGAGGTAAAGGTCAAGCTAAGGACCTAAAACAAGCGCTTCTTGGGAGGCAACCCAAACTTTATTGCTTTCCCAAAAAAAAAAAAAAAGGAGCAGGAACACAGAAGCAGGGATACGGCACTGTGTGACCGTGCTTAACGGCACGACCGTGACAGTCTTCTCTTTCCCCCCAAAACCCAAAAGGGGAAGGAACAGGGATCCAGAGATTTGGCACGGTGTAACCGTGCCCTTTCACACGACCGTGCCCCTTATCTCTCTTCTCTTCCCCCCCCAAAAAAAAAGGGAGAACGAACGGCCGGGCAGCGAAGTGGCACGGTCAGACCGTGCCGTATGGCACGACCGTGCCTCATTAAAAAATTGCCGGTTCGCGATTTTTTCTTCTTCCTCCTCCTTCTTCCTCCTTCTTCCATTCGCCTCACCCCCTCTTTCTCTCTCTACTGCGGTTTCCTCTCTCTCTCTCTATCCCCACTCAATCTTACTCCCTCAATTTGTTGCCAAAATCTTCAACCTTTTCACCCCCATTCACTCTACCCTACCAATTCCTCCCCTTTTCATCTCACACTCCTCCAACCCCATCTCACTTTCTCTCTCTAAAACCCAAAACCTCCATTGTTGAGGTTCAAGGTTGTAGAGAGCGAAACTGTCCTTACTCCTGCTCTTTTCACCTCCTCTTGGGTCCAGATCTGCAATTATTTTAACAATAGGAAAGAAACGAATTGGAGAGACCTCCAAGGCTCCATCACTCCCCAAGAAATCATCTAGAGCAACCTCGTCATCTACAGCGCCTACTGTAGCAAAAGGTACCAAAGATGCTTTCCCTCTCGTATTACCTGCTAGTACTAGGGGCATGCATTTTATTTCTGATGAGCAAAAGTCACGTTATGAGCTTTTAGCCACTCGACATGCGAGCGAGCAGAAATTCTTTCATGCTGACTCATTACGGACTTTAGGAATGTTAGATGACATGTTAACTCTGTTTGGTCGTTTTGGTTGGTCTGAATACATTAACATGCGATATGCCTCATACGACCGATTGATGATTGAGTTTTTGAGTTCCCTGACTGTTGATTGGGATGGTAGTTACAATGGTCAGGAGGTTGCCATCTATTTTAGGATGTTCAGCATTGACTACCGGATGAGTCTGCGCATGTTTAACGACCTTCTACGGCTCCCGGTGGCCGATGGGGCATATCGCGATGTGCCCTCTTTATGGCGCCCTGACCCCGTTTGGTTGAGCATTACATGCTCCAAACGGAAGAACTACCACGATAGGTGGGGGAGACCTAGGGTCTATGACCCTAGATAGGCGAAGGCTACCGACATTTGTAATGTCAACTTACGGTATCTTCAGCGCCTTACCGCTAACATTATTTTCAGCCGCAACGATACCCAGAATGGGTGTCGTAAGGCTGAATTATTTATTATTTGGTGCGCCCTGTCCGGCACCCCTCTCGACACGGGGGCCTTTATAATCCGTCACCTAGCGGAGGTAGCCAAACCTAGCAACAGAAATGTCCTTAGCGTCGGCAGTACTATTACCGCCATCGCTATTGCCTTAGGCTACGGTTCGCGACTCTCTTCTCTCGAGCCCCATTTTCTGGGTGGTCACCTCGACCTCGGTACCCTTCACCACATGCGTATCATAGATACCCGAGGTGAAACCATTAGGTACCCCCACCATAAGACCATCCTTTTCAACCTTCCCAACTCTGAGCACACCACGGTCGCCAATAAAAGAAACTGGAATTGCGACGGGCGCATTATTAGGGCCACTGTTCTTCGTAGCGAGGAGCAGTTGGCCGCTGATCTGGACTTAGATGAGGGAGAGTAAAGCGAGGAGAGTGCGGAGAGGAGTGATGAGGGCGATGACGCTCCCGAGGCCGCGGCCGCGAGTAGTGGAGCCCCTACTCCTCATGAGCCCATTCCACCACCACCACCCCTTCACCCACCATTCCCCCATTCCATGGGTGGGTCCTCCTCTGCCGCTTGACCCCACGTTCCTTCAGTCTTTCTCGAACCTCCAAATGGAGGTATCGGGTCTTAGAGAGGGTTTTAGCGGCATGAGCCGCGATATCCTACGCATTTCTGGGCGCATGGATTCCATAGAGGAGGGGGTGAGCCATTTTCGCGGCTATATTGACCGCCAGGAGCAGAGGGAGTCGAGGAGGATTCAGCGTGAGGAGGAGCGGGCCATTTGCGAGGCCCGTGAGTATGAGGAGAGGCATAGGACGAACAAACTGCTTTGGCGTCAGTCCGAGACGATTCGGCAGCTGGAGGAGCGTTTTCGCTCTTTCCCTGGCGCCCCGGCAGGTTCTTCATCCACCCTACCCTTTGTCCAGGGTAGTTCCTCCCATTTCTATCCCTTTCCCCCGCCCTTTTGGCCTCCCCCTGGGCCCGATGGGACCCAGTGACTGCTTTCTGTTCCCCCCTTTCCCCACTTGTTCTGTCCCTCTTCCTATCTTTTTCATTGGGGCCAATGAACAGTTTAGGCATGGGGGGTGAGCTCACGAGTGTTCGGTGGTAGTTTGTGGTTCGTGGTAGTTTGTGGTTCGTGGTCATTTGTACATACCCATCTGTATATTTGTTGAACGGTAAATTTACCTATTTTACGTGCCTCTTTCACCTACTTTTCGCTCGTATAATAACTTAATCTTTTGAATTTTTACTCGTTTTATTTATGTTTTGTAGGAAATAACTCTAAATCGAGCAAACGTCGCGGAAAGGGACAAAGATGGGACAAAACGATGAAAATGAGCGAAAACGGGCAAAACGCAGCAGAGAAGGACAGTGCACGGCCGACCTGCAGGGAGGCACGACCGTGCACTGGCGGCAGAAGCCACGCACGGCCAGGCGCACGGCCGTACGTGGTGGCGCACGGCCAGGCGCACGGCCGTGCGTCAGGCCTGGGTTCGCGATAAAAGCCCCTTTTTCGGGCGTTCATGGGGGGGTTCGTTCGGGGTTTCTCCTTGGGCGATTCTTAGGGTAGTTTAGGTTAGGTTTATCCAATAAAAACCTCAATAGGAGGATTAGATTAGGATTGTAGTTTATATTTTGGGATTCAAGCTTGTGGATTTCAAGTTCTTCAATCCATTCAAGCATAAGTTTCCCTCTTCCTTTCTCTATTTATTTCATTGTTGTTCTTGTTTATGTTTTGCTAGTTTAATTCTTGTATTTGCTTTGTTTAGTTTATATGTTTAATTTCGTTGTTAATTTATGTTATTTACTCGTTTAAATTCGTTTTATTTCGTTTCTTTTGCTTTGTTCTTCGTGTTCTTGCACTTGTTTGGTAGTTTAGGTTTTGATTCGTTTTTGATGTTTTGTTGGTAGATTGTGTTGGCTTGGGTTGTGATTAGCCTCTTGATGGCTAATTAATCTTGTATTTGGCCTAACCATACCCAATCTATGCTTAGAACCTAGAGTTTTCCTTCACGCCCGCCAAGTGTTCGATGAAATGCCTGAGAGGGCTTTCATCCATATTTTTTGGGCGATTGACTTATGCTGAGAGGTGAGGTCAATTTGCTAGTGTGGGAGAGAGAATGGTTGAGTTCGGGACATGAGAATAGTATCCGAATCGAGCTAGGTCCGGGGTTGCTAGTTTTGTGGTATAGTTGGGCTAACCCCATGAGAATAGGCGGTTAGACTAACTAAACTAACTCATGACCCTTGAGAGAGGGCTTGAGTGGTCTGTGATGGTGCAACCGACCATCTCTTGTTCGTAGCGTGGTTTGGGTAGGTTAGGACTCATCTTGGTTAGTTAGTTTATCCATTGGTAAAATCACAACTCCAAGTCGTTTGTTTCTGTGTTTATAACGTAGTTTAGTTCCCCCTTTTCACTCTTCGATCCTGCCTAGCTTGAGACGCTTTAGTTAGCTCTGGTAGTTGAAAACACAATTTCCTGCGGACGACACCCCAAGTACTCAACGATACACCTTGCACTTGGGGTTTATAAATATTAAAACTCTGTTTTTCTTGCAACAAGTTTTTGGCGCCGTTGCCGGGGAATTGGCGTTTTTCAATATTAGGGTTTACTTTAGCATTCGAGGCTAGGCCTTTTAAAAATCCCAAAAAAAAAAAAATTTAAAAAAAAATTCAATGGCAATTTTCCATTTTCCCCAATGTGAGCAAGAAATATTTTACCGTTATTGGGATCGTTTACATGCTTATCTTGCTCGATGTGCTTCTTGCGGATGTTTATATGGGAAATGGGAAATATTGCATGTTGTTGATGAGGGTGTGAATTGTGAGACCCGTGTTCTTTTGGAGCATTGGGATTTCTATGCTCGAAATGTTGATGAAGCTTGGGAATTACTTGAGTGATTGGCTTGGGATACTTATGAATTTGAAACTAGTTGTTCTGATTCTTGTACCCCAGCCCCTTGCATCCCTAATTATGCCCCTCCTGTGTGCGAAATTTGCCATTGTTCTGACCACGCCAGTACTTCTTGTCCCTATCATATTTCTAATGAAGGCTTTCCTAGACTTAGCAATATGATAGAGACAATGAATAAACAACAAGTTGAGTTTGCTGAGTTTGTTAATAAAATGCGGGAGTATGACCTATCACCTGAGATTGACCCTAGTTCTAGTACTCCTAGACTTGATGTCAACCTGTATGATGATGGTGCGTCTTTACCACCTCTAGAGTTCGGACTAGAGGACGTAGTCGACCCTCCCTTGATCCCTTCACTCACTGTTGCTTCATCCTTTCCTAATACCCTTTGGGACAACACTGCGCTTATCATGACCTTTCCCTTTAGCTCAGTCGACGGAGTTCGAGGTAGGTGAGACCTTTGACGTTAACGCTAGTGTTGAGGAGGATGATACTTGGTCTGAGTCCGACAATGTTTCTATTGAGGTGCATACTTTTTATGGGACTCCCGCAGGGACTTCATGCATGGATGTTGTGGTTGCAGGGCCAACTAGTCCTGATTTTGTTGATAATATATCCCCCACCTCTCTTGATACATCCCATGCTTCCTATTCATATTCACCACCCTCCCATTCCCCTAAGTGTTGTGATTTGTCGCTTATCGATCCTCTTGTGATACTTGAGGGGAATGAGGCTGCCTGCCGTAAGTCTCTAGGTACGTTTAGAGGGTATGACCCCCTCCTTGATCCTTCTCGTCCGTACCTAGAGGGCATGCCTGGAGAAATCGTGTTGACTATTGCATTTGATTTTTCTGCTGATTTCTCACAGGTATTTGGTGAGTTTAAGAGGGCACTAACTTTGTTTGCTCCATCTTTACCAGTGTTCCCTTACTCACCCCATTCCGAGCTACATGCAGCTATGCATGATAAGCTCCTGAGAGCTTTGACTGCATCCGAGCTGACGACTCGCATCTTGAGCGGCAAGGAGTGGCTGATGCTCCTTAAGTCGTCATGGCATAGTTCAGGTACATTCAGTACCCGACCTGGTATACTCGTTCTCACTCTCTCCCCCCTTCTTTTTATTTTTCTTTTCTTTCTTTTTGTTTTCGTTTAGTTGTGAATATTAGGATTGTGTTTTTGGTTGGTGATCATCTTGTGGTGAAATATGGATGTTGTTGAGCCGTTGTTGGCTATGATTACCATTTTTGTATTTTTGTGGATTTTTATTGTGTTGTGATTGGTGGTGTTAGTTTGTATATATGTGTGATCTTGTTTTTGTTTGGGTAAAATTGTGTTTTTGGGAGAGTGTGTTAGCTTGTGTATATATTTGTCGATTTTGTATGTCTTGTGTTTGTTTTTGTTTTCTTTATTTTTGTGTGTTGGTGATGACTCATGGCTCCCAATGAGGACATTGTGAGATTTCGGTGTAGGGGTGGGTCATCTCCCCTTTTCTTTTTATTTTTGTGAAAATTTTTCATTTTTGTGTAAATTTTTCAATTTTTCTCTTTTTTGTATAAATTTTTCTTTTCCTTTTGAATTTAGGGGAGTTTTGTACTATTTAGATCAGTCTTAATCTCCGGTACCTTGACTATTAGCTCGTATATAAGTATAATGTGCATGATAAAGGTTCATCCCTAGTCTGTCATTTTAGGTCTCAGTTCTAACCCCAACAGTCCATTGTAATTTTGTAATCCAGTCCTGATTTATGTATTATCATCATCCTACATTCTTAGTCTTCCATGATTGACGCCCCCACTTGTCTACTGCATAGCTCCCTTTATATGTGCTGGCACCCCTTTTTTTTTTCAAAACAAAAGCAAAAAAAACAAACAAATTCAAACGCTACTGGGTGCATCCCTTTGAGGCGTGACATGAGTTTGTAATGAAAAAAAAAATAATGGAAAAGAAAAACAAGTGGGGAAGAAAAGAGTTGGAAATGACAAGTACCCCTTTGAGGCATGCGCTACTGGGTGTTATCCTTTGAGGCAATACTGCTACTGGGGAAACTTGCTTTCCAAGCTAGCCATTCGAAAAGGTAGCTTGTGTCAGCTGCGTGGGATTGAGTTTGATTTTGGTGGGCTTAGTTTCGGGGTGATGATACACTTGCACACAGGCACAAGGATGGATTCATTATTTTCATGCGTCGTGGGGTGAAAAGCTGATGTCTGAATGCAATTCTTTGGGATGATGTGTCCTGAAATGCATATAATGCTTGTGTACAGACTGATACTTGAGTTACTAGGGGGTTTTGGTTGATCCGAACATGTACAGTTCACCCTGATGTATCTATTTTATATTGTCATTTTCATTTTTCGATTTTTGTTTCTCTTTTCTTTGTTTTTCCCTTTTGAGATTTTGTGGGTATATCTTCTGCAAACCCTCACGAGACCTTACTCGTCCACTTGGGGTGACCAAGGGGTTTAAAGGGCTTGTTGCATTCGCTAAATGCAACCGTGATTCCTACGAAAGTGAGTTAGTTGTTTACTTCAGTTTTTCTTTTGTTTTGCTCGAGGACGAGCAAAAGATAGGTGTGGGGGTGTGTTGAACGGTAAATTTACCCATTTTACATGCCTCTTTCACCTACTTTTTGATCGTATAATAACTTAATTTATAGGATTTTACCTTGTTTTATTTATGTTTTGTAGGAAATAACTCTAAATCCAACAAACGCTGCGGAAAGGGACGAAGATGGGACAAAACGATGAAAATCAGCGAAAACAGGCGAGAACAGCAGCGAAGGACGGTGCACGGCCGACCTGCAGGTCGGCACGACCGTGCACCGGTGGCCGAAGCCACGCACGGCCAGACGCACGGCCGTGCGTTCTGACCGTGCGTGGTGGCGCACGGCCGGCCGTGCGTCGGGCCTGGGTTCGCGATAAATCCCCTTTTCGGGCGTCTGTTCAGGAGGGGTTCGGGGGGTTTTGCTCTAGCGATTCCTAGAGTAGTTTAGGTTAGGTTTTTAGCCAATAAAAAACCTCAATAGGAGGATGAGATTAGGATTGTAGTTTGTATTTTGGGATTCAAGCTTGTGGATTTCAAGTTCTTCAATCAATTCAAGCATAAGTTTCCCTCTTCCTTTCTCTATTTATTTCATTGTTGTTCTTGTTTATGTTTTGCTAGTTTAATTCTTGTATTTGCTTTTTTTAGTTTATATGTTTAATTTCGTTGTTAATTTATGTTATTTACTCGTTTAAATTCGTTTTATTTCGTTTCTTTTGCTTTGTTCTTCGTGTTCTTGCACTTGTTTGGTAGTTTAGGTTTTGATTCGTTTTTGATGTTTAGTTGGTAGATTGTGTTGGCTTGGGTTGTGATTAGCCTCTTGATGGCTAATTAATCTTGTATTTGGCCTAACCATACTCAATCTATGCTTAGAACCTAGAGTTTCCTTCACGCCCGCCAAGTGTTCGATGAAATGCCTGAGAGGGTTTTCATCCATATTTTTGGGCGATTGACTTATGCTGAGAGGTGAGGTCAATTGGCTAGTGTGGGAGAGGGAATGGCTGAGTTCGGGACACGAAAGTAGTATCCGAATCGAGTTAGGTCTGGGGTTGCTAGTTTTGTGGTCTAATTCGCCTAACCCCACGAAAGTATGTGGTTATGCGAGTTAAACTAGCTCATGACCCTTGAGAGAAGGCTTGGATGGTCTTTGATGGTGCAACCGACCATCTCTACTTCGTAGTGTGGTTTGGGTAGGTTAGGACTCGTCTTGGTTAGTTGGTTCATCCATTGGTAAAATCACAACTCCAAGTCGCTTGTTTCTGTGTTTGTAGCGTAATTTAGTCTTTTCTCTTTCACCCTTTGATCTCGCCTAGATTAAGACGCTCTAGTGAACTCTGGTAGTTGGAAACACAATTCCCTGCGGACGACACCCCAAGTACTCAACGATACACCTTGCACTTGGGGTTTATAAATATTAAAACTCTGTTTTTCTTGCAACAAGTTTTTGGCACCGTTGCCGGGGAATTGGCGTTTTTCAATATTAGGGTTTACTTTAGCATTCGAGGCTAGGCCTTTTAAAAATCCAAAAAAAAAAAAAATTTCAAAAAAAATTAAATGGCAATTTTCCATTTTCCCCAATGTGAGCAAGAACTATTTTACCATTATTGGGATCGTTTACATGCTTATCTTGCTCAATGTGCTTCTTGTGGATGTTTATATGGGAAATGGGAAATATTGCATGTTGTTGATGAGGGTGTGAATTGTGAGATCCGTGCTCTTTTGGAGCATTGGAACTTCTATGCTCGAAATGTTGATGAAGCTTGGGAATTACTTGAGTGGTTGGCTTGGGATACTTATGAATTTGAAACTAGTTGTTCTGATTCTTGTACCCCACCCCCTTGCATCCCTAATGATGCCCCTCCTGTGTGCGAAATTTGCCATTGTTCTGACCACGCCAGTACTTCTTGTCCCTATCATATTTCTAATGAAGGCTTTGCTAGACTTAGCAATATGATAGAGATAATGAATAAGCAACAAGTTGAGTTTGCTGAGTTTGTTAATAAAATGCGGGAGTATGACCTATCACCCGAGATTGACCCTAGTTCTAGTGCTCCTAGACTTGATGTCAACCTGTGTGATGATGGTGCGTCTTTACCACCTCTAGAGTTCGGACTAGAGGACGTAGTCGACCCTCCCTTGATCCCTTCACTCACTGTTGCTTCATCCTTTCCTAATACCCTTTGGGACAACACTGCGCTTATCATGACCTTTCCTGATACATCTTCCCCTTTAGCTCAGTCGACGGAGTTCGAGGTAGGTGAGACCTTTGACGTTAACGCTAGTGTTGAGGAGGATGATACTTGGTCTGAGTCCGACAATGTTTCTATTGAGGTGCATACTTTTTATGGGACTCCCACAGGGACTTCATGCATGGATGTTGTGGTTGCAGGGCCAACTAGTCCTGATTTTATTGATAATATATCCCCCCCCTCTCTTGATACATCCCATGCTTCCTATTCATGTTCACCACCCTCCCATTCCCCTAAGTGTTGTGATTTGTCGCTTATCGATCCTCTTGTGATACTTGAGGGGAATGAGGCTGCCTGCCGTAAGTCTCTAGGTACGTTTAGAGGGTATGACCCCCTCCTTGATCCTTCTCGTCCGTACCTAGAGGGCATGCCTGGAGAAATCGTGTTGACTATTGCATTTGATTTTTCTGCTGATTTCTCACAGGTATTTGGTGATTTAAGAGGGCACTAACTTTGTTTGCTCCATATTTACCAGTGTTCCCTTACTCACACCATTCCGAGCTACATGCAGCTATGCATGATAAGCTCCTGAGAGCTTTGACTGCATCCGAGCTGACGAATCGCATCTTGAGCGGCAAGGAGTGGCTGATGCTCCTTAAGTCGTCATGGCATAGTTCGGGTACATTCAGTACCCGACCTGGTATACTCGTTCTCACTCTCTCCCCCCTTCTTTTTATTTTTCTTTTCTTTCTTTTTGTTTTCGTTTAGTTGTGAATATTAGGATTGTGTTTTTGGTTGGTGATCATCTTGTGGTGAAATGTGGATGTTGTTGAGCTGTTGTTGGCTATGATCACCATTTTTGTATTTTTGTGGATTTTTATTGTGTTGTGATTGGTGGTGTTAGTTTGTATATATGTGTGATCTTGTTTTTGTTTGGGTAAAATTGTGTTTTTGGGAGAGTGTGTTAGCTTGTGTATATATTTGTCGATTTTGTATGTCTTGTGTTTGTTTTTGTTTTCTTTATTTTTGTGTGTTGGTGATGACTCATGGCTCCCAATGAGGACATTGTGAGATTTCGGTGTGGGGGTGGGTCATCTCCCCTTTTCTTTTTATTTTTGTGAAAATTTTTCATTTTTGTGTAAAATTTTCAATTTTTCTCTTTTTTGTATAAATTTTTCTTTTCCTTTTGAATTTAGGGGAGTTTTGTACTATTTAGATCAGTCTTAATCTCCGGTACCTTGACTATTAGCTCGTATATAAGTATAATGTGCATGATAAAGGTTCATCCCCAATCTGTCGTTTTAGGTCTTAGTTCTAACCCCAACAATCCATTGTAATTTTGTAATCCAGTCCTGATTTATGTATTATCATCATCCTACATTCTTAGTCTTCCATGATTGACGCCCCCACTTGTCTACTGCATAGCTCCCTTTATATGTGCTGGCACCCCTTTTTTTTTTCAAAACAAAAGCAAAAAAAACAAACAAATTCAAACGCTACTGGGTGCATCCCTTTGAGGCGTGACATGAGTTTGTAATGAAAAAAAATAATGGAAAAGAAAAACAAGTGGGGAAGAAAAGAGTTGGAAATGACAAGTACCCCTTTGAGGCATGCGCTACTGGGTGTTCCCCTTTGAGGCAATACTGCTACTGGGGAAACTTGCTTTCCAGGCTAGCCATTCGAAAAGGTAGCTTGTGTCAGCTGCGTGGGATTGAGTTTGATTTTGGTGGGCTTAGTTTCAGGGTGATGATACACTTACACACAGGCACAAGGATGGATTCATTATTTTCATGCGTCGTGGGGTGAAAAGCTGATGTCTGAATGCAATTCTTTGGGATGATGTGTCCTGAAATGCATATAATGCTTGTGTACAGACTGATACTTGAGTTACTAGGGGGTTTTGGTTGATCCGAACATGTACAGTTCACCCTGATGTATCTATTTTATATTGTCATTTTCATTTTTCGATTTTTGTTTCTCTTTTCTTTGTTTTTCCCTTTTGAGATTTTGTGGGTATATCTTCTGCAAACCCTCACGAGACCTTACTCGTCCACTTGGGGTGACCAAGGGGTTTAAAGGGCTTGTTGCATACGCTAAATGCAACCGTGATTCCTACGAAAGTGAGTTAGTTGTTTACTCTAGTTTTCTTTTGTTTTGCTCGAGGACGAGCAAAAGATAGGTGTGGGGGTGTGTTGAACGGTAAATTTACCTATTTTACGTGCCTCTTTCACCTACTTTTCGCTCGTATGATAACTTAATCTTTAGAATTTTTACTCGTTTTATTTATGTTTTGTAGGAAATAACTCTAAATCGAGCAAACGTCGCGGAAAGGGACAAAGATGGGACAAAACGATGAAAATGAGCGAAAACGGGCAAAACGCAGCAGAGAAGGACAGTGCACGGCCGACCTGCAGGGAGACACGACCGTGCACTGGCGGCAGAAGCCACGCACGGCCAGGCGCAGGCCGTGCGTCAGGCCTGGGGTCGCGATAAAAGCCCCTTTTTCGGGCGTTCATGTGGGAGTTCGTTCGGGGTTTCTCCTTGGGCGATTCTTAGGGTAGTTTAGGTTAGGTTTATCCAATAAAAACCTCAATAGGAGGATTAGATTAGGATTGTAGTTTGTATTTTGGGATTCAAGCTTGTGGATCTCAAGTTCTTCAATCAATTCAAGCATAAGTTTCCCTCTTCCTTTCTCTATTTATTTCATTGTTGTTCTTGTTTATGCTTTGCTAGTTTAATTCTTGTATTTGCTTTGTTTAGTTTATATGTTTAATTTCGTTGTTAATTTATGTTATTTACTCGTTTAAATTCGTTTTATTTCGTTTCTTTTGCTTTGTTCTTCGTGTTCTTGCATTTGTTTGGTAGTTTAGGTTTTGATTCGTTTTTGTTGTTTAGTTGGTAGATTGTGTTGGCTTGGGTTGTGATTAGCCTCTTGATGGCTAATTGATCTTGTATTTGGCCTAACCATACCCAATCTATGCCTAGAACCTAGAGTTTTCCTTCACGTCCGCCAAGTGTTCGATGAAATGCCTGAGAGGGCTTTCATCCATATTATTGGGCGATTGACTTATGCTGAGAAGTGAAGTCAATTAGCTAGTGTGGGAGAGGGAATAGCCGAGTTCGGGACATGAAAATAGTATCCGAATCGAGCTAGGTCCGGGGTTGCTAGTTTTGTGGTCTACTTCGCCTAACCCCACGAAAGTAGGTGGTTACACGAGTTAGACTAGCTCATGACCCTTGAGAGAGGGTTTGGGTGGTCTTTGATGGTGCAACCGACCATCTCTTGTTCATAGTATGGTTTGAGTAGGTTAGGACTCATCTTGGTTAGTTAGTTCATCCATTGGTAAAATCATAACTCCAAGTCACTTGTTTTTGTGTTTGTAGCGTAGTTTAGTTTCCCCTTTTCACTCTTTGATCTCGCCTAGATTGAGACGCTCTAATGAACTCTGGTAGTTGAAAACCCAATTTCCTGCGGACGACACCCCAAGTACTCAACGATACACCTTGCACTTGGGGTTTATAAATATTAAAACTTTTTTCTGCAACAAGTTTTTGGCGCCGTTGCTGGGGAATTGGCGTTTTTCAATATTAGGGTTTACTTTAGCATTCGAGGCTAGGCCTTTTAAAAATCCAAAAAAAAAAAAAAATTTCAAAAAAAATTCAATGGCAATTTTCCATTTTCCCCAATGTGAGCAAGAACTATTTTACCGTTATTGGGATCGTTTACATGCTTATCTTACTCAATGTGCTTCTTGTGGATGTTTATATGGGAAATGGGAAATATTGCATGTTGTTGATGAGGGTGTGAATTGTGAGACCCGTGCTCTTTTGGAGCATTGGGACTTCTATGCTCGAAATGTTGATGAAGCTTGGGAATTACTTGAGTGGTTGGCTTGGGATACTTATGAATTTGAAACTAGTTGTTCTGATTCTTGTACCCCACCCCCTTGCATCCCTAATTATGCCCCTCCTGTGTGCGAAATTTGCCCATTGTTCTGACCACGCCAGTACTTCTTGTCCCTATCATATTTTCTAATGAAGGCTTTGCTAGACTAGCAATATGATAGAGACAATGAATAAAGCAACAAGTTGAGTTTGCTGAGTTTGTTAATAAACTGCGGGAGTATGACCTATCACCCGAGATGACCCTAGTTCTAGTGCTCCTAGACTTGATGTCAACCTGTGTGATGATGGTGCGTCTTTACCACCTCTAGAGTCGGACTAGAGGACGTAGTCGACCCTCCCTTGATCCCTTCACTCACTGTTGCTTCATCCTTTCCTAATACCCTTTGGGACAACACTGCGCTTATCATGACCTTTCCTGATACATCTTCCCCTTTAGCTCAGTCGACGGAGTTCGAGGTAGGTGAGACCTTTGACGTTAACGCTAGTGTTGAGGAGGATGATACTTGGTCTGAGTCCGACAATGTTTCTATTGAGGTGCATACTTTTTATGGGACTCCCACAGGGACTTCATGCATGGATGTTGTGGTTGCAGGGCCAACTAGTCCTGATTTTATTGATAATATATCCCCCACCTCTCTTGATCCATCCCATGCTTCCTATTCATGTTCACCACCCTCCCATTCCCCTAAGTGTTGTGATTTGTCGCTTATCGATCCTCTTGTGATACTTGAGGGGAATGAGGCTGCCTGCCGTAAGTCTCTAGGTACGTTTAGAGGGTATGACCCCCTCCTTGATCCTTCTCGTCCGTACCTAGAGGGCATGCCTGGAGAAATCGCGTTGACTATTGCATTTGATTTTTCTGCTGATTTCTCACAGGTATTTGGTCAGTTTAAGAGGACACTAACTTTGTTTGCTCCATCTTTACCAGTGTTCCCTTACTCACACCATTCCGAGCTACATGCAGCTATGCATGATAAGCTCCTGAGAGCTTTGACTGCATCCGAGCTGACGACTCGCATCTTGAGCGGCAAGGAGGGGCTGATGCTCCTTAAGTCGTCATGGAATAGTTCGGGTACATTCAGTACCCGACCTGGTATACTCGTTCTCACTCTCCCCCCCCCTTCTTTTTATTTTTCTTTTCTTTCTTTTTGTTTTTGTTTAGTTGTGAATATTAGGATTGTGTTTTTGGTTGGTTATCATCTTGTGGTGAAATGTGGATGTTGTTGAGCCGTTGTTGGCTATGATCACCATTTTTGTATTTTTGTGGATTTTTATTGTGTTGTGATTGGTGGTGTTAGTTTGTATATATGTGTGATCTTGTTTTTGTTTGGGTAAAATTGTGTTTTTGGGAGAGTGTGTTAGCTTGTGTATATATTTGTCGATTTTGTATGTCTTGTGTTTGTTTTTGTTTTCTTTATTTTTGTGTGTTGGTGATGACTCATGGCTCCCAATGAGGACATTGTGAGATTTCGGTGTAGGGGTGGGTCATCTCCCCTTTTCTTTTTATTTTTGTGAAAATTTTTCATTTTTGTGTAAATTTTTCAATTTTTCTCTTTTTTGTATAAATTTTTCTTTTCCTTTTGAATTTAGGGGAGTTTTGTACTATTTAGATCAGTCTTAGTCTCCGGTACCTTGACTATTAGCTCGTATATAAGTATAATGTGCATGATAAAGGTTCATCCCCAATCTGTCGTTTTAGGTCTTAGTTCTAACCCCAACAGTCCATTGTAATTTTGTAATCCAGTCCTGATTTATGTATTATCATCATCCTACATTCTTAGTCTTCCATGATTGACGCCCCCACTTGTCTACTGCATAGCTCCCTTTATATGTGCTGGCCCCCCTTTTTTTTTTCAAAACAAAAGCAAAAAAAACAAACAAATTCAAACGCTACTGGGTGCATCCCTTTGAGGCGTGACATGAGTTTGTAATGGAAAAAATAATGGAAAAGAAAAACAAGTGGGGAAGAAAAGAGTTGGAAATGACAAGTACCCCTTTGAGGCATACGCTACTGGGTGTTACCCTTTGAGGCAATACTGCTACTGGGGAAACTTGCTTTCCAGGCTAGCCATTCGAAAAGGTAGCTTGTGTCAGCTGCGTGGGATTGAGTTTGATTTTGGTGGGCTTAGTTTCAGGGTGATGATACACTTACACACAGGCACAAGGATGGATTCATTATTTTCATGCGTCGTGGGGTGAAAAGCTGATGTCTGAATGCAATTCTTTGGGATGATGTGTCCTGAAATGCATATAATGCTTGTGTACAGACTGATACTTGAGTTACTAGGGGGTTTTGGTTGATCCGAACATGTACAGTTCACCCTGATGTATCTATTTTATATTGTCATTTTCATTTTTCGATTTTTGTTTCTCTTTTCTTTGTTTTTCCCTTTTGAGATTTTGTGGGTATATCTTCTGCAAACCCTCACGAGACTTTACTCGTCCACTTGGGGTGACCAAGGGGTTTAAAGGGCTTGTTGCATACGCTAAATGCAACCGTGATTCCTACGAAAGTGAGTTAGTTGTTTACTTCAGTTTTTCTTTTATTTTGCTCGAGGACGAGCAAAAGATAGGGGTGGGGGTGTGTTGAACGGTAAATTTACCTATTTTACGTGCCTCTTTCACCTACTTTTCGCTCGTATAATAACTTAATCTTTAGAATTTTTACTCGTTTTATCTATGTTTTGTAGGAAATAACTCTAAATCGAGCAAACGTCGCGGAAAGGGACAAAGATGGGACAAAACGATGAAAATGAGCGAAAACGGGCAAAACGCAGCAGAGAAGGACAGTGCACGGCCGACCTGCAGGGAGACACGACCGTGCACTGGCGGCAGAAGCCACGCACGGCCAGGCGCAGGCCGTGCGTCAGGCCTGGGTTCGCGATAAAAGCCCCTTTTTCGGGCGTTCATGTGGGAGTTCGTTCGGGGTTTCTCCTTGGGCGATTCTTAGGGTAGTTTAGGTTAGGTTTATCCAATAAAAACCTCAATAGGAGGATTAGATTAGGATTGTAGTTTGTATTTTGGGATTCAAGCTTGTGGATCTCAAGTTCTTCAATCAATTCAAGCATAAGTTTCCCTCTTCCTTTCTCTATTTATTTCATTGTTGTTCTTGTTTATATTTTGCTAGTTTAATTCTTGTATTTGCTTTGTTTAGTTTATATGTTTAATTTCGTTGTTAATTTATGTTATTTACTCGTTTTAATTCGTTTTATTTCATTTCCTTTGCTTTGTTCTTCGTGTTCTTGCACTTGTTTGGTAGTTTAGGTTTTGATTCGGTTTTGATGTTTAGTTGGTAGATTGTGTTGGCTTGGGTTGTGATTAGCCTCTTGATGGCTAATTGATCTTGTATTTGGCCTAACCATACCCAATCTATGCCTAGAACCTAGAATTTTCCTTCACGCCCGCCAAGTGTTCGATGAAATGCCTGAGAGGGCTTTCATCCATATTTTTGGGCGATTGACTTATGCTGAGAGGTGAGGTCAATTTGCTAGTGTGGGAGAGGGAATGGCTGAGTTCGGGACATGAGAATAGTATCCGAATCGAGCTAGGTCCGGGGTTGCTAGTTTTGTGGTCTAATTCGCCTAACCCCACGAGAGTAGGTGGTTACACGAGTTAGACTAGCTCATGACCCTTGAGAGAGGGCTTGGGTGGTCTTTGATGGTGCAACCGACCATCTCTTGTTCATAGTATGGGTTGGGTAGGTTAGGACTCATCTTGGTTAGTTAGTTCATCCATTGGTAAAATCATAACTCCAAGTCACTTGTTTTTGTGTTTGTAGCGTAGTTTAGTTTCCCCTTTTCACTCTTTGATCTCGCCTAGATTGAGACGCTCTACTGAACTCTGGTAGTTGAAAACCCAATTCCCTGCGGACGACACCCCAAGTACTCAACGATACACCTTGCACTTGGGGTTTATAAATATTAAAACTCTGTTTTTCTTGCAACAATATTGCATCCCCGCATGCATTAGCTTTCATTTCACTTTTCTATTTCTTTTTGCATGTAGGATAGCGCATATAATTAGGTATTGCATTGTATATATATTTTTGTTTTATTTTTGTTTTATTTTCTAACCCTTGGCTTCAAGTGGACGTCTGTTGAGTGGAGCATTACAAGACTGCGAGGTAATTCTTTCAATTCTTCTCTTCATCTATCCACTCCTGCTTAGGGTGCTTTATTGCTTTCATCTTCCCCCCCCAAAAAAAAATCAAAAAAAAAAAACGGTTTTGAAAACCCCTCTTATGACGATGACCGAGGCTTTGTGGATCAGTTGGTTGACTTAGTTGTGTATGCTTGTGGGTTCTTTGTGGAAAAAAAAATATTTGCTTGATGATGTTGAAATTTTTGTGACCACATTGTTCAGTTCGCATTCCTGTTTGCCCTTGAAACCCCCTTGTCATGAATGATTACTCCTTTCAAGTAGGATATCTTTGGGGTTGGTTGTGCTATTTGGTAGTGTGACCCGTGAGACTTTGAGGCTATAGACTAATTCATCAATTTTGTCTCATTTCTTTTTCATGTGTGTCTCTTTCATAACAACATCTCTAGAACTTGGTTGGATTCTCTTTGAAATCGCATTTAGCATGTATACAGCAATAAAAATGATAGAGGCATTCATTTGTTTTTGAGCTACATAGCCAAACTGCCACCTGGTGTGTAATGTTTACCCCTTGCTTAACCCTTTGAGCCTTACCTGTTTTGTTGTGAACATTTCCCTGCTAGCTTTTGGCCTAAACACATCTCCTACCTTTAAGCCAAAGCCAGTAGAGCAACACTTCACTGTTTTGCGGGTAATTTTTGGGTATTGTTGTGGTTACTTTGGCATGTAATGGGATGTATCATGGTCATCATTCGGAAAACTTGCTTATTGCTATTGTGCGTGCCAATCACTCTCTTTCTTGTTCCATTCCAAAAAAAAAAAAAAAGGAACAAGATCACAAAAATCAGAAATAAAAGTGTTTGGCATGGTAATCTAGTGTATTCTCGATAATCTCATGGGTTTAGAGCGTGTTTGTAATCATATTGAGAGTGCGATGTAATTTGTTTAAGTGTTGGTTGCTCACTAGCTATGGCTTTTAGCTCCACATTTCCCAAACTGTTTGTCCCTCTCTTACCTATACCTTTAGCCCCATTTCAACCCTGCAAAGTCCTCTTGATTGTTGTTGTATATTTTGCATTTTAGCGGTGGAGAATTGAGAATTCTACCGAGCTTATGGTAGTTTGTTTCAGTGGAAGAGAGTTGAGCGAACCTATTTATATTCTAAACACATGTGAGGGAGTGCATATACTTTGTCCCCCCCCTATGAGAGTCACTACCAAGCCAACTAGCCCACTACTTGTTTAGATGCGTCATGATTGGGGGGGTGATATGGTTCGACGGTGTGTTAACTTGAACATGTGGTCCTCCAATGATTTGAACTGAATCTTGCAAATTGTATTCATGCCTCAAATTATTCCATTGGTTGTGCGCAACTGTGTTTGATTCGACTGATCCCCGATTGACCTTGCCTGAGGAGGCGAGTTGCTAGAGGTTATCGACCCCTTCTTTTGTTCATTCATGTTCTAGTCTTGCTTGGAGACAAGTAAGAAATAGGCATGGGGGAGTTGATAAACCTATATTTTACATACTTTTAGGCATGATTTTTACCTCTTAACTCGGCAGTTTCTGGCATAGTTTTGTGAGTTTAGAGGTCGATTATTCATTGTTTATCTCAAATCTGCCTAAAAGTCGTGTTTTTGTGTTTACAGGAGTCTGACTTGAATAAATGAGGAAAACAAGATAATGCCGCGCCAAATTGAAGCAAAAAAGGATCAATATTGAGTTAAAATAGGAGGCACGGTCACTCCAGGCGAGGTGGCACGAGCAGGCCACCCAAAGAAGGGAAGAAACGAAAGACAGAGAAGTGGCACGGGGTCCCCGTGCCGAGTGGCACGACCGTGCTACTTTAGTTGTCGCTGTTTTGTCGTGTTTTGGCATTGTAATTCGACAGTTTTTTTTCTACCCTTTCTTCTCTCTCATTTTAGGCGATTTTCTAGAGCTCTTAGGGTTTGCTTATTGTGGCTATTGAATTCAAGCTTTGGATCAAGATTTGTTTACGCTTTCGATTGAATACTGTTGCAGATTGTTCAGGGTACACTTTTCTACCCCTTTTCTTTCATTTGAATTCAAGTTCTATATTCCTTGACTTGTTATTGTTCTTGATTGAGATGTTGTTTAAAATCATGTTTAGCGGCTAAATTCCTTAATCTTGGATTGGGTGTAGCCCCTGTGATGTAAATTGGATTGTTAATTCTGGGTTTTTGCGAATTACGCCAGAGTATAATTGAATTCTCACTTAGCATGCCAGGTGTTCGATGAATTGCCTGAGAGGGTTTTATTCATGTTCTTAATTAGGGTTTAGGAGACTAACGAAAGTTAGGTCCTTTACTTAGAGCAGCTTTGGGAGCAATTGAATTACCTGACACGAAAGTAGTTGGGGGTGCAATTGGGAATTGAAATTACATGATCTTGTGGTTTTGTTATTCTAGTTTCACGAAAGTAGACAACTAGGTTAGCTTGATCAGTCTAATGACCTTCGAAAGTAGGCGTAGATGCTTTAAACCGGTAATAATTCCATTTCAATTATCTTACGGGCAGATTGACACGACCTAGTTTATTTTCTAATGAACATCACAGTGCGGTGAAGCCCAATCCAGGATTCCCTTCTCATTATTGAATTAGACCAAATAGAGTTAGAATCAGTTAAATCAACTTCACTCGACATTCCCTAGATTAAGTGTTAGAAATCGATTCGGTGGTTGAAACTAAGTTCTCTGTGGACACGACCCGTACTTGCCTTTGCTAGCTACAACTGGCACCGTGCACTTGCGGTTATAATTCAACTCAACATATATAAGTGGTCATGTTAATTTGTAACAAAACTCATAATAAGTTGTCATGTTCGGAACATAATACTGATAAAACACATGGATTATCATGTAACAGAAACACACACAACTAAGAAAAGATTGCTTCAAGGACATGTATATTTAATATAATGTAAACGTAGGTGATTACCATTAAGAATAACTAAATAAATAAATCATTCTCACCTCAAATAAGAACTCCGTAGCTACGAGCAGCCCTTATTAAACCCCCTTTTGTTTAATTTCTAGAATGGTTTGCGTGTGTACGTCTGTATGTATATATATATATATATATATATATATATATATATATATTCTGGAGAGAAACGAGTAGAGTTCCACCTATAAATGGATCATATCCTAGGCTTTAAGCCATACATTACTTCCCTGTAATAAATACAAGTACAAAAGACATTCCCACACTCAATGCGCCACATGCCTGGAGTACACCAAATATGCATCATAACGATCACACATCCGGATCATTAGAGTTTACATCCCAAAACACCACCAAGTGTACACGAAGCTTTCATATAAGGATATAATACCCTAAAGTGTACACTTACATACACGCATAGTTACAGGTGGCAAGTCCTAACCTGCTAATAACAGTGTCATGGATGGTGATGATGAGATTCATATATATATATACACACACACACACACACATATATATACATATACATGTGTATGTGTGTGTGTGTGTGTGTGTGTGTGTGTGTGTATATATATATATATATATATATATATATCTGTGTGGGGTGTATGTGTGCGTGTGTATGTGTATATGTATATTTCTGGAAAGAAACGGACATAGTTCCGTCTACAAATTGGCCATATTCCAGGCTTAAAGCCATACATTACTTCCCTGCAACAAATTAAAGTACAAAAGACATCTGCACACTCAACGGGCCACTCGCTCGGAGTACACCAAATATACATCTCAACGGATCACACATCCAGAGCATTGAGGTTTACATCCCAGAAATTAAGAAAACAGGATCAATGTTTATGTCCCATACATGGTCGATGAGTTTAAGTGATATGATTGACGTTTAAGGCGTATGATGTTGGTATGCTGTACGTAACTGAATTTATCTATCAATACTTACACATTTTAAATCAATGTTGGTACGATGTACCTAAATCAATGCTAGTATTATATTATACCTTATATTATACATTTATGTAATAATATCTCTATTGAAGTATATATGAATGTTTTGTACCTTATGGTTAATTGTGGTTAAGATATTCTAATTTTTCCTCAACAATCAAACCACATAATTGATTCTTTTACAGAATCCCTATGTAACTTTATTTTCAATTAATGATCATCAACAATAAAAACCCTTAAGTTACAAATATTAGCACCTATTATTAATTTTGTTTATTTCGAAACAATGTTTTTGGGGTAAAAGTTACTGGCGTTGCATTTCAAACTCAATACAACATTACAAGCGCATTTGGGCATACCCTAATGATTCAAGGACATATTTACATTGCAATCCCTTGAATTCTTTTTATTCTCCCACTGTTCATGACTATCTGTAAGCAGTCTTACCTTACTTGTTTGAATATCCTTTGATTCCTTTCCATCCAACAAGAGTAGATTATTACATTCATAGTTGATACAACATCATTTTCTATTTTCTTGTTCTTTTATGCTTGAGCACAACTAACTAGCCACATGGTCCCTCACAGCTGACTGGAAACTGGGCAGCACCAGCTCATAGATTCTTTTCCAATAAAATGTCACTACTTTATCCATTATGCTCTTCATCCTAGCTTATCAGCTGTCTATTTCATCCTTAAACTGAAGGTTGAATGTATATGTGGAATACAGAATCAGAGTTCTGTACCTAAGTTAACTGACATTTGCAGATTGCAAAATCTAGAGGCTCATGTTTGCGGTAGTGTGAGTAATGATAAACCTAATGAAGCTTGGGATCATTTTTCATTAGGAATCCTGAAGCTATGTAATTGTATGTGTCCATGTTGAAGAAGGAACTCTAAAACATGGATAGAGCACCAAAAAGAAAAGGGAGACTTACAGATGTGAAGATTTCAAGATTCTCACTGTCAGGAAGGAACTCAGCAACCCTGACATGAAAATCCAAACAACGAAACTTCAGAACCCTCAAATTTCTCAATTGACTAAAACACAACCTAAGTTGCGAACCTCAGCAGCTCACCCTCATTCCAGATATTCGAAAACCCGAACCCTAACCCTAATTCGGAAGTATACAATGCAAATTAAACCCTACGAGGCTAGGCCATGAACTTACCTGGGAGGAGTAAGGGAATGCCGCAGTGTACAGGACGGATTCGTACCTGGAGCCTAAACTTCGAGCTTTGAATGTACTGGACAGAGGTTCGCACATACAACGCAAAACTCTTCACTTGGAGCCTTGAATTTACAGAGTAGTTGGCCGTGGTCGACAATGGCTTTGAATGTACTAGGCCGAGGTCGCTCTCTCTCTCTCTCTCTCTCTCTCTCTCTCTCTCTCTCTCTCGCTCTAGCTAATATGCGTCGAGTGTGGTGGTTTGAGATTAATCCATGGAAATTAAGTGGAAGGAAGAAGGCAGGTTGAGACCGAGATTGGAGACCGCATGGTGAAGACCGAAAAAATTGGTCTCAATTGGAATGGGCTGGCAAATTGGTCTCTAAGTTCGGTTTCTATTTGAGTCCAATAGCGTTCGGTCTCCAAGTTTGGTCTCAGTTAGAGTCTGGTCGTGATTTTGGTCTCTGAGTGCAACCCCTTCTAGAAGTTTGGTCAAAAAAAACTGAGATCGAAATTCACTTTGGTCTCTAATGGAAAACGTTCCAGGTGAGTGGTCTCTAAATTCGAGACCAAAAATCTGTTCGGTCTCTACCGAAAATCAATTTTGGAGTTTGGTATCTAAATCTAAGACCAAAATTTTTTTGATGGTCTCTAATTGAACCGAAAATCACATTTGGTGTCCAAAATCTGAGATCGAAAATTGTTTTGGTCTCAAGTGGAGACCACAGTTTGTTTTCAGTCTCTGAATTGATTTCAATTTGATACTAGTATTTTCGATCTCTGAATTCGGTCTTCAAATTTAATTAAAGACCGTTTTGTTTTTTGGTCTCCATTTTTCGGTCTCAAATGAACCGGCATCTTGTAGTGTCACTTATGATATTTTGAGAATGAATGAATGAATAGCCCTCTCTTATTTTGTTAATAAAAAAAACTCTTTTTTTTAATCAATTTATTAATTAAAAGGTCCGCTGTCCACGATTGCATATGATTCTATATTTCATTTGAATAACGACTTGAGGAGCACGTCTTCAGTTCGAGGAGCAAATAGACTTGTTTTGGTTTTCCTTTTTTTTTTTTTTTTTTTTGGGGAGAATTAGTAAGAGAGTTCACTGTTATCTATAAATAGGCTTAGTCATTATGGGTCTCTTGGCCCTTCTATTTGCTCTTTAGTATTTTTCATAAATTTTCTCCCTTCACATATTTTCAAGAGGACACAGTAATTCATGAGCATTTTTCAATGCATTAGGAGCAATTGAGCATGAAGAATGAAGTTGATGCTTTGTTGGAGAGCTAGCTAGTTCGTGTGCTTCCTTACTATGGTCCATCTGAAAGGTAATCTTCATTTACTTCTTCGGTGGTTCTTCCGCTTGAATCTTGCCCTTTTTTTGGCCCCGTCTATTTTTGGTTTTTGGATGTTAATAATTAATCTTGATTTTGAGGGTATTAGACACCATTGCAAGCATTAAGGCTATCTAATCATATTATTAGACACCACCAAAACACTAAGGGCATTTATATCATTATCGGGCCAAACATATACACTTTGATTCACTTATTTGAGAACGTCATAATCTGTTTATCGTATGTGAATAGTAGTGTTAGAAAACATGAAAGAAACTTATCATTGATCCATATATGGATGATAAATGCGCTATTATGTCAGCAAAATGCATTTGGGGCGGTAACTATCAAGATATCCTTAAGGTTATGTGCAAATGATGCACTAATTGGGAAACATGAGTTTGAATCTCATGATGCACAAATTCTCCTTAT
>JAKOGI010000227.1:80000-100000 GCA_029747015.1 Carnegiea gigantea
GTCTTTATTGGGAGTCGAGGAGTCACTACCACCACAAAAACACATACAAACAAAGAAAACAAAATCACACATATAAGACACACAAGACGAAACACACAAAAAAGAAAACAAAGTGAAAAGGTAATCATAGCCATCAGTTGGCTCAACAACGTCCTAAATTTTACCTCAAAGTTGATCACCAACAAAAACACAACCTATCAGCTAAACACAACCTAATATCCACAACTAAATAAAAAGAAAAAGAAAGAAAATAAAAAGAGAGAGAAGAGTTAGAACGAGTATACCAGGTTGGGTACTGAATGTACCCAAACTATGTCACAAAGGCTTAAGGAGCATCAGCCACTCTTTATCCCTCAAAATCGCAACTTCAACTCGGACGCCATCAAAACTCGTAAGAGCTTGTCGTGTGCTGTTGTATGCATCTCAAAAGGATGCAAGTAAGAGAACACTAATAAGATCATAGTGGAAAAAGTCAGTGCCCTCTTAAACTCATCAAAAGCAGCAGGAAAATCAAAAGTATAATCAAAGAAAGTACTCCACTGATCTTCCTAGGTACGTCCTCTAGGTATGCACAATAAGGGTCAAAAGAGGGATTATACCTGCTAATGTCACCTAGGGATTCATGGAACACATGCAAGTGAGAGGCGGTGGTGGGAAGTAAGGGCGTGAAATAAGGGACAAAATTAAATCAAAATTAAATCATGATTGTTAGATTCACCGGCTTCGATATCGGTATCAACATCGGGATGATACAGTTTCGTTAATCTTTAATATGCTACTATAATCTTCGAACTATGTTCTGTCTTAATCTTTGAACCATCTGTCGGGAAATAGATACGGAAGCAAGAAAGAATGTGAAACCGTGTGAGTGCCAAAGAAACGTACAATCAACTTACGCTCCATTCAAAGTAAAAATATTTTCCTTCATTCTAGGAAAAATGATTTTCCCCTGGAAATAAATTTACCCTCCTCGTTTTACCAAACCCTGTAAAATGAGAAAAATTTCACCCCTACCAAACACACTCGATCTAAATCATATTAGGGGACTTGATTTAGAATTGTAGAAGAAACTAAGGCCAAAAATTTATGAGTTGTTGTTGCTTATTGTGGTTTTGTTACTGGATAGAACAAAACACAATCGTCCTTGTCTGTTGACTAGTTCAGCTAACTAGTTCAGGCCTAAACCGGGTAAAGGGATTAACCTTGCCTGTTCTGTTTAGGCCCTTTTCATGGTGCTACTTTGTGAAATTGACAAAAAAAAGAAAAAGGGATGAAGAAGAAAGGACCTGAACTTGAACTAAAATTGCTGAAAGCTGAACCAAACCTGAACATGGATTGAAGGATGGCCACATGGCATCTTGTGTAGGTTAAAGAAAAAAAATATATAATAAAAGAATCAAAGGAGCAAAGGAGAAATCAAGCCCGCAGTCCAATTGAATCTAAGCTGAACTAGATTGTGCTTAACTGAACCAAACTGAAGTGGAACTGAACTGAACACGAACCTGACGACACTTTGAATATGTTCCTTGTACTTGGAAGTTCGCTTTAAATCATTAAAAAAAAAAACTGAAAAGAATAGCAGGACCTTAACAGGACTCTCCTCTAATCCCTCGCCTATTAGGGCTCAAGTTCTCCTCTTCTTTTTGGTCATCAGTTTCTGCAAAATCAAGAACTGAAACTGTCTCCTGGAGGACTATGACACGACTCTCCTCTAACCCCTCACCCACTGTAGAATGGGCGTTGATGTGGCCTTTAGGGTTGGTCACAGGCTGGCCTGTTAGTTGCCCTTAAGGCCTGGACAGACTGCTGACTTGCTGAGCAATTTATGCAATCTGAGCGTCCATTACCTTCTGATGAGCAGCCATAGTGTCGAACTTGAAGGTCAGTTGATTGATGCAGTCACTGAGGGTTTCATTAGTCTTAGTCTGGGTCTGAATGAAATGCTCCATAAGATTCTCCAAATTAGACTTTGGCGGTTGGGAAAGTGGAGGGGGTGGATTGTAGGGATCTCTGTATTGGAACCCAGGTAGCTGCATAGCATTCTGAGGTTAAAGATTGGGGTTCCTTTTAAGAGGGGTTGGAGTAGCTCTTCTACCCTGGACTGTGAGCATTGGGGTATGGATTGCTCTACGGTGGAGGGTTGAAGTTGTGCACGGTGTTGGCGTGCTCAATAGTGGAAGGACCATTGTAGCACTCAATAGATGTGTGCCCCTGCACACTACAGGCCTTGCAGATAGCGTAGACTTCAACTGATGATCTTAAAGAACCTCATGGAGTAGGGGAAGTACCCACTCTATCAAGCCTCTGTGCCAGTGCATCCACTCTGCTGGCTAGGAGTGTCATGGCATCTACATCGTACTTGCCACCGATCCTCCTCGGGGTGGCTCTCTCGCTTGACCAGTGATAATTATTGGAAGTTATCTCTTCTAATAGGGCCTTAGCTGCATCGATGGACTTTCCCATGAGAGTTCCTCCTACAACGGCATCTACTGAGATCTTCATTGACTGCTCTAGCCCATTATAGAATGTCTGAACTAGAAGCCAGTCAGGAATACCATGATAAGGTCACTGTCGCTAAAGGTCCTTGAACCTCTCCCAAGCCTCGCACAAAGACTCCCCATATCTCTGAGTGAAGGAGGTGATGTCAGTCTTCAGTTTTGCAGTCTTTCCAGGCGGAAAGTATTCACTGAGGAACGCCTTTGAAAGAGCCTCCTAGGTAGTGAATGAGTTGGGTTCCTCATTCTGTGGCCAGTCAATGACTCTATCCTTTAGTGAGAAGGGAAAGAGCCCCAGTCAAATAGCTTCGGTGGACACCCCGTTAAGCTTGATGGTGTCACATTTTGCAAGAAACTTGTGAAGATGCACATTGGGGTTGTCCGAGGGATGTCCATTGAACTGGCCCCGCTCCATGAAGGTAATGAGCGCGGGGCTAAGCTCGAAGTTGTTAGCTTCGACTATCGGGTTCACAATGGATGATGTGATATCCGATGCTTGTGGCAGGGTGTAATCTCACAACACCCGATTGTCTTTCCCTAGGATCACTACTTCTGCCCTCTTCCTTCTTTTTACTTCTTCACCTCACTGGTGTGCAGTTGCTTCGATCTCAGGATTAAACGGGAAAAGGTTCTGATTCCTTTGGCTCCTCCTGTGCATACAAAACAAACACTACTCAAGTGTAAGCAGTGTCTAGCAAGAGTAAAGAAGAACTAAAAGCTACAAAAAGAAAAATAAAACCTAGTCTAGAGTATTGTAACCGGTTCTGATATTAAAAGAAACAAGTTCTCCGACAACTGCTCCAAAAACCTGTTGTCTTAAAATATACTGCAAGTGCACGGTGTAGTTGTAACTAGCAACTGGCAAGTACAGGTCGTGTCTACAGGGAACTCGCTTTCAATTACCAGAACTAGTTTAAACACTTAATCTAGGCAGAAAAAATTCGAGAGTTTAACTACTGTCTAATGATTTGGGAAATCAGAATATTAAAACACTTAGGTTGGAATTAATGGCACAATTACACTAGAGAATCAATCACGAATCCCATCAAATTCACCCAAGCTATAAGATCTACAATCTTCAATCCTAGAACTACAATCGCCTATTTTTATGGGACTGAAAGTTGAAGGATTACAAGATTTACAATCTCGAATCCTAATTAGAACTTCAATTATTTTCGTATCAAATTCTAATTGTCTACTAAGTCATGCTAGGTAAAGGTTTCACCTCTTGACGCTCCCCTAAACCCCAATAATAATAGATGAATGCTCTTTCAAGTGATTTATCGAACACCTGGTGCGCATAGCAGAAGTCATGAACACAAGCATGGGAAAAGCAAGAGTTTGGGGCTAAATAATGATTCAACGAGTATAATTGGCATTAATCCCAACCTAAGTTCAGAGATTAGCCACACATCATCTCAAAATCAAGCAACATAATTTCAAGAATCACAAGCATAATTCACGCAAAACCTTAAAAGTAATAACAAGAGAGAGAGAGAGAGAGAGAGAGAGAGAGAGAGAGAGAGAGAGAGAGAGAGAGAGTCAAGAAACAAGCTTGAACTAATCATCGTGTGGAAGTTGAACAATATTTAATCGTAATGAATTCAATCAAAAGGCATTCAAGAAAATCATCTAACAAAACCCTAGAAGTTGTCTAAAAAAAGTGCTCTCAAAAGAAAAACAAGAGATCCCCTAAAACCCCCAAAAAACGCTTTTAAGTCGCGAAACCAGCGCGGCGCATGGCTGTGCCTCGACGCACTAGCCGTGCAACTTGGCACGAGTGGCACACACGGCTGTGCGCAGCTTTGACCTCTGCTGCACGGTCGTCCCTTCTTCTTCCTAGCTTGCTTCAGTTCCCGGGGCTTTCTTCCACCTCTATTCTTCCTTGTACTTCATCGCCAAAGTTGTCCTTTCTATCAAAGCCCGAAGATTTCTCCTGAAAGTAAGATAAATCACTTCATAAGCACATTTGAATCAAAGAGAGCAAATTTGGCCTTTTCCATCTAGATTTGACATAAAAACAATGAGAAACAGGGATTAGACAAGGGCTAAAATGTGATCAAATGGAGGCTTATCATAAGTATTCAAAATAATAATCATATGTAAATGAACAGCTATGTAAATAACAGGTATTTACATGTGTTTGTATTTGACTTGATACATGGGTGCTTGTAATCACAATCAATATCTATGCACACTATTGGACAGCTTAATACTCCTTGGTTCTATGTGTCATCTTTTTTTTTTTAGGGGGGGAGATATCTCAATGTATACATTAAGCATACTAGCTAGTAATAGTCACATTTTCAAATAAAGTATCATCATTCCAATTACAAGTGAGACACCAATTGACAAGGCTTTCATTTAACGACTAAAGCTAATTAAAATTCTAGTCGTATCAAGTTTCCTTCTAAGTCTCCTGTTTAACTGACTTCATACGTAATTGTTTAGTTTCCCCTTTTCATTCTCTACTATTATGAACCCATGTGAAAAGTTTCATCAAACTTACACTCAAAATACACAAAAGTCACCAAAGTTGGGATATATCAACCCTACTCCAATTTCTTTGTCAAAGTTTCAAGCAATCTGCAAATTGAAGCAAGCACCATCTCCAGATCGATGATCAATGCCTGTATTGTGGCGGGAAATTGGTAATCCTGGCAATTAGGTTTTGAATTTCTTGCTAATTTTAGGGTTTTAGACTTTTGAATCGACCTGTCACACAACCTTCCAAGATAACATGGGTTCAGTGCATATTGGTGGAAAAGCAAAAGATACATCAAGAGATCAAAGTTGGAAATCTGAAGATTTTATGTAGATTGAGTCTGACGAAGCTGTGAGATAGTAGACTAAGGATCAAGACAGCAACTTGACCTTCTCATTGATTCAAATGTATGTCAATTCCCATAAGACTCGTATGTAAATTGATTAAGGTTCAAACTTGAGCACATATCAATGAAAATCAAAAAAGCATCTTTAGTATAACATGCTGCTTGTTCTGCAATTCCTTTGTCCTATTCCCATTCCCATCTATCTATTATACCACGTACCAAAAGCCACTCATGTGTATTACATAGTAGGAATGCTTCATTATATTCAGAAAAAACAAAATACATTGCAGGGATACTTAAAACTGTTGAGAATTGTATATAAGCACCCTCCACGTCCTGAAGAGTTATTTAGTATTATTAAACGGTAGTCCTTTTGGCAGTCTAATCCTGTACTCTTGTGAAAGTATCAGATCAAGTGCTGGCTTTAATTAATACTTCGTTATAACTTTAACCCATAATGTTCAACTGTAGCACTTAAGATCCCTGTTTCTCTCATTGTATTATACTGCCTGAAATGAGGAAACTGAATGATAGAGCAGAAGTGAGATCTCAATGCTTTTTATCGTCTGAATGGATTTGATCTCCTTTTCCTTCCTATGCACTTCGTGATTTTAAGATATAGGCTTCAACTATGTCTTGGATTCACCAACAAGTTTCCGGTGTGGGAACATTTGTTAGGTTTTTATCATCACAAAACATCGGTTATTCTTGTTCTGGAAAGAATTAAGTGTTTGTGCTCTACAACCGTGTTAGTGTTGATAGCCTAGCATGGGTACTTGAGACAAAATGAATAGTCTAAGCAATACAGGCCTCACTAAAATCGTCTTAGGTCTTAGCTGCATTTGTTGAAGGCATGGAGTTGTGTTATACTACTCGACAGGCAAAGTAATTCTATGAGGCCGTAATATTGAATATTCTACCTTGTTTCTTATGCTTGAAGAAATTCACCTTCTCATCCCATTAGGAATTTTCTTGAAGTGCTAATGGAAATAAATGCTCAATGATACTAAAAGCCGTTGGGGAAATTTAGGATTAGAATTCAGGAAAGATTACACTGAGGCCTTCAGGCAGGACCAAAGTCACTTTTTCTAAAGACTTTATTCACCTAATATGCAATGGACATTTCCAAATAAGTCTTTGAGATACAAGGAGGTCTCCCCTACACTCATGTTCCACTCACAAGTGTGGGCACTAGTGCCTTTAGAATTAACATAAACTCAAATAGATGGAAACTGTTGAGTAAAAAATACCGCAAGTGCACGGTGACAGTTGTAGCTAGCAACGGCAAGTACCGGTCGTGTCCACAAGGAACTCGATTTCAACCACCGAACCAACCTTTAACACTCTATTTAGGCTAGAGTCTATTAGGAATGGTTTTTACTAAATAACAGTTGTATTCTACTGAAAGTTACTACTATTGTCTAAATCAATATTAACGAAGGTCCTGGATTGGGGCTCACCACACTATCGTGTTCCTTGGACTATAAACTAAATCGTGCAAATCTGCCCACACAGACAACTGAAATGGAATGGTTACAAGTCAAGCGCATCTACGCCTTCTCTCAAAGATCATTAGACTAGTCAAGCTATCCTAGTCATCTATTGTCATGAAACTAGAATCACGAAACTACAAGATTGAGTAACCCTTAATTCCCAATTGAAACCCTACCTATTTTCATATTAAGAAATCCAATTGCTTACTAAGTAGCTCTAGGTAGAGGATTGAACTCTCGTTAATCTCCTAAACCCCAAATACAAACATGAATCAGCCCTCTCAGGTAATTCATTGAACACATGGCATGCTAAGTGAGAGTTCAATTATAACATGGGCATTCATTCATATAAATCTAGAATACGAATCCAAATCACACAAAAAAGGCTACACCCAATCCAAGACAATAAATTTAGCCCCTAATCATCATCAAAATCACAACCACAATCACGAATATAAATATGATTAAAAATGCTAACTTTGAATTAAAACACAAAAGGAAGAGGGTAAAGGAATGTACTTGCTATTAACTGAAATGATAGTCTACCAGATTCAGCAATCAATTTCAATCCAAAGTTCTCAAATCAAGAATAACCAAAAATGAAAACTAAAAACCTATAGTCGCCGTTTTCGAGAGAGAGTGAACGAGAGAAAGAAGAACGGCCCGAATTACAATGCCAAATAACAATTAAACGGGAAGAATTAAAGTGGCACGGTCGTGCCATGTGGCATGGTGCCACCGTGCCATTTTGCTGTCTCATGTTTTCTTGCTTCCTTGGGTGGCACGGTCACCCTGCCTAGCATTGTGTCCCCATGCCACTACCTCTTGGCTTAAAATCTACCCTTTTGGCTCCTATTTGGCACGATATTAGCTGGTTTTCCTCGTTTCTTTCAATTGAACTCCTGAAAACACAAAAACACAACATTTAAGCAGATTTGGGGTAAAGAATGACGAATCAACCTCTATAAATGAAAGGTAAAAATCATGTCTAAAAGGGGTAAAATAGAGGTCTATCAACTCCCCCATGCTTATTTCTTGCTTGTCCCCAAGTAAGACTAAGACGTGATTAAACTGATAGGGGGTGGAGACCTCTAATTACTCACCTCCTCAGGCAAGGCGAATGGAAAACCAGTTAAATCAAGCATAGGTGTGCACAACTAGCGGGACCATTTAAGGCATAAATACATAATTTCAAAACTCATTTCAAAATCGTTTAGAAGACCACATGTTCAACTTGTCATCCAGTCACACCATATCACACCCCTCCCAATCAAGACGCCTCCAAATAAGTAGTGGGCTAGAAGGTCTGGCAGTGACTCTCATAGGGGGAACAAAGCAAGTGCGCTCCCTCACATGTATTTAAGATATAGAAAGGTTCACTTAATTCTCTTCCAATCGAGCAAACTGCCATAGGCTTGCTAAGATTATCAACTCTCCACCGCGAAAATGCAATATGCAAAACAATAATCAAGAGGACTTTTCAGGGTTGTAATGGGGCTAAGGCATAGGTAAAAGGGGGACAAACAATTTGGAAAATGAGGAGCTAACAGCCGAAGATAGTGAGCAACCAACAATTGAACCAACTACACCGCACACTTTCTTAAAACACAATAAGAATACACCCTTAACCAGATGGACCATCGGGAATGAACTACGATAACATGCCAAAAACACTCATTCACCACTTCTTTTCTTTTTTATAAGAATTTCAACGAGTTTCCTTTTTTTTCTTTTTTTTTTAGGAAAGGAAATGAATGATTGACATGTGCAATAACTATACACTCAATCCCCAAAGATCACCATGATACATCCCTGCATATACCAAAATGAACCATCAAGTTGCATAACACCCAAAAGCTACCCACAAAATAACGAAGTGTTGCCCCACTGGCTTTGGTTTAGAGGTAGGAGATGTGTTTGGACCAATAGCTAATAGTGAAGGGTTCACAACAAAAACGAGCAAGGCTCAAAGGGGGTAAGCAAGGGGTTAAAACATTTAATCATGGGTGGCAGATTTGACTATGTAGCTCAAAAAAACAAATGAATACCTCTATCATATTATCATAATGCACCTGCTGAATGCGATTTCAAAGAGAATCAAACTAAGTTCTAGAGATGTAGTCATGGAAGAGACACACAAGAAAGAAAATGTGAGACTAAATTGATGAATTAGTCTATAGGCTCGAAATCTCACGGGTCACACTACCAAACACACAACTAGCCTAAGAGATGTTCCACTTACAAGGAATAATCAATCATGATGAGGGGAGTTCAAGGGCAAACAACATGCAAACCAAACAATGTGGTCAAAACGCTTTCAAAATCATCAACCAAAGGCATTTGCCACAAACAATCCACAAGTATGCACAACCATGCCAACCAACTGATTACCAATGCCTTGGTTATCGTCATAGGAGGGGTTTTTTTTCAAAGGTTTTTTTTCTGTTTTTTTTTCTCTCCAAAGCAATAAATCACCTTAAGCAGATAACTAGTGGATAAATGAAGAGAAGAGTAAGAAGAATTACCTCGCAGTCTTGTGAAGCTCCACTCAATACATTTCCACTCGAGACCAAGGGTTTAGGAAATGAAATATATACAATGCATCACCTACCTATATGCATTATCCTACATGCTTTGCTAAATGGATGAATAAAAGGAAAACTAATGCACCCTAAACATGTTGCTAAACTAGAATGAAACCTAAAGTGTTAAATGCAAGGAAATATATACAATGCACCCCACTAAACAGATATAGACATCCCCCCATGCTTGGACCCTTCAATGTCCCTAATGAAAACATGATGCACAAGAAAAGAAGGAGAAGAGGGAATACATTTACATTCACTGGGTGCCGTGGGGCCCTGGGGGTGGCCAAAAATGCGGAGGAAATGGATGGAAGGTGGAGGAATCATAAGATGGGAAGGATGAGGAGCCACTCTGATCGCCCTAAAAGGAGCGTAAATGCTCCTCCATCTGTTGAATGGACTCTGACTGGTGCTAAAGTAGCTCGTTCATCAACCGACGCTCCTCGTACTCGCGGGCTTCCGTCATAGCCCGTTCCTCCTCCCTCTGAATCTGCCGCTGCTCCCGCTCCTCCTGGCAGTCGACGAAACCCCAGAAATGGGAGACTTCCTCCTCAATGGAGTTCATGCGCCCAGAGAGGCAACCAAGGTCGGCACGCATGCCTGTGAAACCCTCCCGAAGTCCGGAAACCTCCACTTGGAGGTTGGAGAAAGATTGGAGAAAGGTGGGGTCGAGCGGCATGTATGCCACTGAGGAAGAAGACCCACCCATCTCATGGGTGAATGGTGGGTAAAGTGGTGATGGAGGTGGTGGGATAGTCACATTCGCAGTGAGGGTATCCTCGAGCTCGGGCTCTCCTTGGCCCGCATCAATGTCCTCCTCCTCCTCCTCCTCATCATCATACTCCTCATCTCCACCCTCATCGACCTCAAGATCCTCATCAGCTGCTGACTGCTCCTCCCGAGGTAGAACAGTAGCCTTAATAATCATCCGATCGCAGTTCTAGTTTCTTTTGTTAGCGACTGTGGTGCGCTCAGCATTGGGAAGGGTGAAGAGGATGGTTTTGTGGTGGGGACATCGAATGACATCACCTCAAGTATCTATAATATGCATATGGTGGAGGGTGCCAAGGTCGAGGTGAACACCTAGAAAATGGGGCTCGAGAGCGGAGAGTCGTGAGCTGTAACCCAGGGCATTAGCAATGGCGGTAACAGTACCACCAACGCTAACGACATTCCTATTGCTAGTTTTGGCTACTTCCGCCAAGTGGCAAATTATGAAGGCCCCCGTGTCAATAGGGGTACCTGATAGGGCGCACTAGATAATAAACAATTCGACCTTCCGATAACCATTTTGGTTGTCGTTGCGACCGAAAACAATATTAACGGTTAGGCACTGCAGATACCGCAAGTTGACATTACAGATGCCGGTGGCCTTGGCCTGTCGGGGGTCAAAAACCCGATGTCCCCTCCACCTATCAGTATACTCATTCCGTTTAGAGTAGGTGATGCTCAACCAAACAGGGTCAGGTCTCCACAATAAGGGCACATCTCTATAAGCCCCATCGACCACTGGGAATTTCAAAAGCTCATTAAACATCCTCAAACTCATCTGGTGGTCAATGTTGAACATTCGAAAGCAAATAGCAACGTCATAACCACCATAGTTACCATCCCAATTGGCACTGAGGGAACTCAAAAACTCAACCATAAGGCGATCATAGGATGTACATTGCATATGTATATACTCAGTCCATCCTAATCTACCAAGTAGGGTCAGCATATCATCCAGCATTCCCAAGGATAGCAATGAGTCAGCATGAAATATTTCTGCTCACTAGTGTTCCTAATGGCTAAAAGCTCATAACGGGACTTTTGTTCATCATTGACAAACTGCAAACCCCTAGTGCTAGCAGGTAAAATAAGAAGGTATGCATCTTTAGTACCTTTAGCAGAGGCCGTTGCAGTGGAAGAGGAGGTTGCCTGTGATGATGTCTTAGGTTGAGATGGAGCCTTTGAAGTTTCTCCAGCTCGTTTCTTGCTCATGGTGCAAAGTAACAACAGATCAGGGCCCAAAAGCAGAGGTAGAGGCTAAAAATAGCAAGAGAATGGCTAATTTCTTTTTCTATCACCTTCAATCTCAACAATAGAGGTTAGGGTTTTATAGAGAGAAAATGAGTGTGAGATGGGATGAGTTTGAGATGAAAATGTGAGGAATTTATGAGGAGAGTGAATGGAAGTGAAGGAATTGAAGAAATTAGGAAGAAGTTGAGGCAATTTGAGGGTTTATGGGGCAAGATTGGAGTGGGTATGGTGAGAGAGAGAGAGCCCCTTTCGTGTTTCTAGAGAGAGAAAGAAGAGAGGTTGAATGAGAAAGGATGAGGAAGAAGAAGAAGAACTCGGTTTTAGCCATGTTTTAATGTGGCACGGTCGTGCCCTCAGCACGGGGTACCCGTGCCACTTCTTTGACCAATAGCTGCATATTGTTCTTGCTCTTCTTTTTTTATTTTTTCCCTTGAAGTCTTGGGAACATGCGGCACGCCCATGCTGTCCGGCATGGCGTGCCCATGCCAACTTTCTGCCTCCCTAACCATCTCCTTCCAAATCCGTTACCTCTTTTTATCGCTCATTTTTTTTTTCTTGAACTTTTCCTCTCATCTCCTCTGTTTTTTTTTTCATTTTTATTGTTTTTTCCTTTTTTTCTTTTTTTTGGGTCCTTTTTTTTCTTTTTTCCCCCCCGAAAGCAACAAAGCTTGGGTTGCCTCCCAAGAAGCACTTGTTTTAGGTCTTTAGCTCGACCATTAGGATCTCTAAGGAGAAGAGACATCGGGGAGGGCACATGTGACCTTCCCCTCAAGTAACTCACCGGTGATGTAGTGTTTCAAGCGGGACCCGTTCACCTTGAATGAGCCGGTGGTCTCGTTGCCAATTTCAATGGCCCCATATGGATATACCTTGAACGCCTTGAAGGGACCCGACCATCTAAAGCGAAGTTTCCCAAGAAAAAGCTTCAAGCAGGAATTGAAAAGGAGCATGGAGTCGCCTTCCCGAAACTCGCGGCGGTTGATAAACTTATCGTGTCATCCCTTAGTTCGCTCCTTATAGAGTCGAGAACTGTCATAGGCATCCAAACGAATCTCCTCGAGTTCGTTCAACTGCAACATCCTTTTCTCTCCCGCCGACTTCAAATCAAAGTTTAGGTGTTTGATGGCCTAGTAAGCCTTGTGCTTCAGCTCCATGGGGAGGTGACAAGGCTTGCCATAGATGAGTCAAAAGGGAGTGGTGCCAATAGGGGTTTTGAAGGCCATGCGGTAGGCCCAAAGGGCGTCATCGAGCTTATCCATCCAATCCTTACCCGATCTTGCAACCGTTTTCTCCAAAATAGACTTGATTTCCCAGTTGGAGATCTCTACTTGGCCATTAGTTTGAGGGTGGTAGCCCAGTCCATACTTGTGGTGCACTTCATATTTCCACAAAAGAGTTTCCAGCTTCTTCTCTATGAAGTGCGGCCCATTGTTACTTATTACCACCTTCAGGACTCCAAAACGAGGGAATATAATCTTCTTGAAAGGTTTAGCCACTACCCTGGAGTCATTGGTAGGGATAGCCACTACCTCCATCCACTTGGAGACGTAGTCCACGGCAACTAGGATGTACTTGTTGCCCCTCAAAGACGGGAAAGGTCCCATACAGTCGATGCCCCAAACATCAAAGATTTCAACCTCAAGGATGAAGTTAAGGGGCATCTCATTCTTCCTGAACAGATTCCCCATCCGTTGGCGGCGATCACATGCGCAGACATATGTATGGACGTCCTTGAAGAGTGGGGGCCAAAAGAATCCCGCTTGGAGCACCTTAGCAGTTGTCTTAGAGGTGCTAGCATGTCCTCCAAAAGGAGAGTCGTGACAATGGGAGATCACACTCTGAATTTCCCCCTCAGGAAGGCATCGCCTGCAAATCCCATCCTTACACAACTTGTAAAGGAAGGGCTCCTCCCAGAAATACGTCTTGACATCATGGAGGAATTTTTTTTTCTGGTGGGAGGATAAATCATGGGGGAAGATCCCCAAAGCTCGGTAGTACGCATAGTCGGCGAACCATGGGGCTTGTCCCAAGGTGATGCCCATGAGATGCTCGTCAGGAAAAGCATCATCAACGGAGATGTCGTGGCTCTCAATAACGAGCCTGGAGAGGTGATCAACCACGATATTCTCAGCCCCCGGCTTATCTTTGATCTCCAGATCAAACTCCTGGAGTAGCAGAATCCACCGGATGAGGCGAGGCTTAGCATCCTTCTTCTCGAGGAGGTGCTTGAGTGCAGAATGGTCGGTGTATACGATGATCTTAAAGCATAGGAGATAAGATCTAAACTTCTCCATCGCGTACACGACCGCAAGCAGCTCCTTCTCAGTCGTGGTGTAGTTCTGCTAGGCCTCATCCAATGTTCTATTAGCATAGTAGATCACCACTAACTTATTATCCTTCCTTTGCCCCAAGATTGCCCGCACCGCATGGTCGCTCGCATCGCACATGATCTCAAATGAGAGATTCCCGTCCGGTGGTTGTATGATAGGGGTAGAAATCAGTGCCTGTTTGATCCTGCAAAAAGCCTCGTAGTACTCATCAGTAAAGATAAACGGGGCATCCTTGGTGAGGAGCTGAATAAGAGGTTTAGCAATCTTGGAGAAATCCTTGATAAAGTGGCGATAAAACCCTGTATGACCAAGGAAACTCCTCACCCCTTTTACCGAAGTAGGAGGGGGCAATCGCTCAATGACCTTAACTTTTGCTCTATCCACCTCAATGCCCCTAGCAGAAACGACATGACCTAGTACTACCCCCTCCTGTACCATAAAGTGATACTTCTCCTAATTTAGCACTAGGTTGACTTCTTCGCATCTACGGAGTACCTTGATTAAGTTTTCTAGGCAAAGGGCAAAGGTACCTCCGTAAACGGAGAAATCATCCATAAACACCTCTATGATGTTTTTAATAATGTTGGAGAATATGGCAGTCATGCATCGCTGGAAAGTGACAGGGGCATTGCACAATCCGAATGGCATCCTTCGATGAGCGAATGTACCATACGAGCATGTGAAAGTCGTCTTCTCCTGGTCATCAGAATGGATAGGGATCTGAAAGAAACCTGGATAACCATCCAAATAACAGAAGAAGGAATGTCGTGCCAACCTTTCCAACATTGTTTCAATAAAGGGGAGGGGGAAATGATCTTTCCGGGTGGCTTGATTTAGTCTACGGTAATCAATGCACATTCGTCACCCGATCACAGTCCTAATGGAAATAAGCTCATCCCGCTCATTCTTTATAACAGTCATTCCTCCCTTTTTGGGGACTACCTGAACTGGACACTCACTATCTGAGATAGAGTAGATGATCCCAGCATCAAGTAGTTTAATAATCTCTTTTTTAACAACCTCTTGCATGTTAGGATTGAGACGACGCTGAGGTTGTCGGGAGAGGCAATGACTGTCATCAAGAAAAATATGGTGCATACAAAACAAAGGACTAAGTCCCCGAATATAATCGATACTATACCCAATGGCACCCCTGTGCTTGCGAAGCACATCCAGCAATTGTTCCAACTGGGGTCCATCCAATTTAGCATTAACGATAATGGGAAACTGATGAGAGCAGTCGAGAAATTCATACCTGAGATGGGGAAGGTAGAGGTTTTAGTTCTACCTTCGGTGAACACTCCTCTTCTTTCTTGGATGTGAGCTCCTCTGCACCAAGGATCTCTCTGCAGGACTGCCTAGGCATGTAGGTAGTAGACTCATTGAGGAGTCTGGCATACTCCTCCTTCTCCCCCGAACGGGAGTCAATTATATAGTAACCAATCAACGCGGCCTCCAATGGGTCCTTCACAGAAAGTTGGGCCTTGCCTTCCTGGTTGAGGGCTTTCTCTAGTACATCGACTCTACAGCATGAGTCGCCTGAGGCGGGGGAAGCCATAACTTGTGCCAAGCTAAACTCCACCTTCTCATCCCCTACTTAAAGGGAAAGCTTGCCATTCTTCACGTCTATCATAGCTCCTGCAGTGGCTAGGAAAGGTTGCCCCAAAATGATAGGGGTTCAAGAGTCTTCCTCCATCTCTATAACTGCGAAATCACATGGTATGAAGAACTTTCCCACTTGTAATGGGACATCCTCAGGAATACCTAAAGGGTACTTGACGAATCTATCAGCTAGCTGCAGAGAGATGGTAGTGGGTTTCAGCTCCCCTACTTGCAGCTTCTCGCATATGCATTAGAGCATAAGACTTATGCTAGCTCCAAGGTCGCACAATGGTCGGCTGATAGTCACATCCCCAACTGAACAAGGGATGGAGAAGCTACCTGCATCCGAAAGCTTAGGAGGCAGTTTGTTCTGAATGATTGCACTGCACTCCTCAGTGAGGGCTACGGTAGCATTCTCGAGCAACTTCCCTTTATTTGTCAGTAGGCCCTTTAGAAACTTGGCATATGAAGGCATGTCAGCAATAGCCTCCAGGAAAGGGATGTTGAGGTGGAACTTTTTAAGCATTTCGAGGAACTTTCCGTACTTATGCTCCTCCTTAGCCCTCACTAGCCTCTGAGAATATGGAACTGGGGGCGTGTAAGGCTTCACTGGAGGTGAAACTTATTCTGCTCTAATCTCTTGGGTCCTTTCAGTATGGGCCCCCTCACTGGAAGGCTCAACAGGGGCCTCCTTGACAGCATCACCCTCATCATCAATCTCCTTCCTTTCCTCCCTCATAGACATTGGAGGACTCTCTAACTCCCTGCCACTCCGCAGTGTGATGGCATTCAGCTGACCTTTGGGATTGGTCTCAGGTTAACCAGGCAGATGGCCCTGGGGTCTAGACAAATGGCTCACCTGCTGTGCAATCTAAGCTATCTAATTCTCCATCATCTTATAGTGAATGGTCATAGTTTCAAATTTAGCAGTCAACTGACTGATCGACTCACCTAACGCCTCATTAGTCTTGGTTTGGGTCGCTATAAAGAGCTCCATAAGACTCTCCAGATTGGATTTGGGCTGAGGTGGTTGTTGTTAGGGAAGTGGGGCATAAGAAGCCCTATATTGGAAACCAGGAGGTTGTGGTTGGGAAGCATTGGTTGGCATGAGATTGTTGTTGCGGTAGGAGAAATTTGGGTGATTTCTCCAACCGGGGTTCTAGGTGTTTGAGTAGGGGTTATTTTGTGGGCGTTGGCCATAATTTTGCATTGCATTGGCATGCTCAACGCCGGAAAAAATGGATTGACACTCAGCAGCAATGTGGCCTTGAATGCCACAAATCTCACGAGGGACCCCAACCTCAAACATAGCACCTGAGGGACCACCCACTAAACTCCTTGGGGAGGGAGTTCCAAGCCTGTCAAACCGCTACGCCAAGGCATCCACCTTGCTAGCCAGCATATCCACAGCATCCACTCCATAAACCCCACTAGTCCGCTTGGGGGCTGCCCTCTTACCGGACCAATGATAGTTGTTGGAGGCCATCTCCTCTAATAAGGCCTTTGCAGCCTCTATCGACTTCCCCATAAGTGCACCGCCAGCTGCGGCATCGACGGACATCTTTAATGACTGGTCTACTCCATTATAGAAGGTTTGGATTAGAAGCCAGTCGGGTACTCCGTGGTGGGGGCATTGGCGTTGAAGATCCTTGAACCTTTCTCACGCCTCGTAAAGTGACTCATCGCCTCGTTGAGAGAAGGAGGTGATTTCCGCTCTCAACTTACCGGTCTTACCTGAGGGAAAGTACTTGCTTAGAAATGCAGTCGATAGGGCCTCCCAGGTGGTAAAGGAATTAGGCTCTTCATTAAGGAGCCAGTCACTGGCTCGGTCCGTCAGCGAGAAGGGGAAGAGCCGAAGTCTGACGGCATCAGCGGAGACCCCGTTGAGCTTGATCGTGTCACACTTCACCAGGAAGTTGCGAAGGTAAATATGAGGGTTCTCCGTGGGACGCCCACTAAACTGATCCTTCTCCACAAAGGATATAAGGGTGGGCCATAGCTCGAAGTTGTTCGCTTTGACGGCCGGATTCACAATAGAAGAGGTGAGGCCGGTAGCCTGCGGTAGGACATAGTCCCGCAAAACCCTAGATTTCTTTCAGCCACAGTGTTGTCTTGTTGCAATTGCGTTTTCCTTGCACAGCTTTGCCTTCGCGCAGTGGCTTCTATCTCAGGGTCAAAGGGAATGAGTGGTCGCCCCCTCTGACTGCGCCTGTGCATACAAAGCCAAAAACTACATCAAGCGTAAGCAGGTTCAAGCAAAGCTAAAAGAACAAGAAGGAAAAGGAAAAATAGAAAAGAAAAAGAAAAAAAGCCTAATTTAAAGCGTTTAAAATCACTTTCGATGTTGAAACAACCAAGCTCCCCGGTAACACCGCTAAAAACTTGTTGAGTTAAAAATACCACAAGTGCACGGTGCCAGTTGTACCTAGCAATGGCAAGTACGGGTCGTGTCCACAAGGAACTCGGTTTCAACCACCGAACCAACCTTTAACACTCTATTTAGGCCAGAAGCTATTAGGAATGGTTTTTACTAAATAACAATTGTATTCTACTGAAAGTTACTCCTATTATCTAAATCAATATTAACGAAAGTCCTAGATTGGGGTTCACCACACTATCGTGTTCCTTGGACTATAAATTAGATCGTGCGAATCTGCCCACACAGATAACTGAAATGGAATGGTTACAAGTTAAGTGCAACTACGCCTCCTCTCAAAGGTCATTAGACTAGTCAAGCTATCCTAGTTAGCTATTGTCATGAAACTAGAATCACGAAACTATAAGATTGAGTAACCCTTAATTCCCAATTGAAACCCTAACTATTTTCATATTAAGAAATCCAATTGCTCACTAAGTAGCTCTAGGCAGAGGATTAACTCTCGTTAATCTCCTAAACCCCAAATACAAACATGAATCAGCCCTCTTAGGCAATTCATCGAATACCTGGCATGCTAAGTGAGAGTTCAATTATAAAATGGGCATTCATTCATATAAATCTAGAATACGAATCCAAATCGCACAAAAGGGGCTACACCCAATCCAAGACAATAAATTTAGCCCCTAATCATCATCAAAATCACAACCACAATCACGAATATAAACATGATTAAAAATGCTAACTTTGAATTAAAACACAAAAGGAAGAGGTTAAAGGAACGTACTTCTATTAACTGAAATGATAATCTACCAGATTCAGCAATCAATTTCAATCCAAAGCTCTCAAATCAAGAACAACCAAAAATGAAAACTAAAAACCTAGAGTTGCCGTTTTTCAAGAGAGAGTGAACGAGAGAAAGAAGAACTGCCCAAATTACAACGCCAAATAATAATTAAACGGGAGGAATTAAAGTGGCACGATCGTGCCATGTGGCATGGTGCCACCGTGCCACTTTGCTGTCTCGCGTTTTCTTGCTTCCTTGGGTGGCATGGTCACCCTGGCTGGCATGATGCCCTCGTGCCACTTCCTCTTGGCTCAAAATCTACCCTTTTGGCTCCTATTTGGCGCGATATTAGCTGATTTCCTCGTTTCTTTCGATCGAACTCCTGAAAATACAAAAACACAACATTTAGGCAGATTTGGGGTAAAGAATGACTAATCAACCTCTATACTCTTGAAGTTTTACCGAAAATGGCCGAAATGAGAGGTAAAAATCATGTCTAAAGGGGTAAAATAGAGGTTTATCAGAAACATCATTGGAACATTATCTTTCTCTTGATCCATGCCATCCTATGCATACCAGTACATGAATGTCATAATGTCACATATTTATAGAGATGTTCACACCTCCTTATGAAAGGAAGACATCCTTTCATAAAAAAATACTTCCTAGGGGACACATCTCTTCAAGATCGCACCCCTTCAAGTAGGAGATATTAATTAGTTAATTAACTAATTCACACCTCTTCATAAATATAATAATTTAACTAATTATTATTTGTATATGTTTTATCATATATTTCCATTCTTATGGAAATATTCTCCAACAATCCCCATTATTTCCATAATAAGGGCATGTTCTTTTCGATGGGAAATAAAGAATGGGAAATGAGTGAAATTGGTTGGGATTGCTTGAAGTGGGTTAGGTTGTATTTTTCATTGAAGTTGATAAAAGTGGATTGAAGTTGGTTGAATTGGGTTGAAGTTGAAAGAAGTTGTTGTTTTTTTTTTTTTTTTTTGTATGATGGGTAGAAGTTAGTTAACATAAAAAGTTGGAAATAATTTAATAAGTGTTGTTATAAATGTTAATTTGTTAACAACTTTTAAATTATTTATGACTTTTTGCATCAAAAAATTTATGACATTTTTTAATTAATCTATTGAGGAAGTTTTTATGCATATAATTTTTACACAATAATTTATAAATTTCTACTACAATACACCAACAAAAAAAATTACTACAGGGTATTTTTTTGGTTGAGAACATAATTGACTTTCGCATAATAATTTATAAATTATGAAGATTTGAAGGAGATGGGTTAAAGTTGGTTGAACTGGGTGGAATTCATTGAAGTCGGTCAAAGTTGGATTTTTTTGTTAGAGTTGGTAGAAGTGGGTTGAAGTTGGTCGAAGTTGGCTGATGTGGATCAAAGTTGGCTAATGTTGGTAAAATGAGATTTACCAATGAAAAGAAAGGCCCTAAAT
>JAKOGI010000227.1:105000-265000 GCA_029747015.1 Carnegiea gigantea
AAATTACAATTATTAAAAGTATTGTAAAATACTTGTGTTATTATATTTTATTTTATTTGAAAAAATAATCTTTTTATTAATATGCATGTATTAATCTATGTAATATTAAGTTTTTTTTTCATTTATTTAATTCAAGGAAAAGAGATTAAGAGTCCCATTAAATCAACTATACAATTAACTCTTCACTTGTCGTGTGTCAAAATCATTACAACATTCACACTGTTCATAGAAAAAACATTAAACACGTTTTTTTGTTGCAACATTAAATCGTAATTAGATATTTACGTAAAAAATAAATACTACAATATTAATTCTTAATGAAACACTTATCGCAACCACAACGTTTATAATCACTTATATATTGAGTAACTTCGTTCCAAAGAAATTATATTGAGTAATATTTTGATAGGTAAAGAAAGCTCGACAATATTGGTATTGTCTTAACTTAACCAATGCATGTAGTACTTAAGAATTGAATGGGAGCTAAGTATTTGTGAGCAAAAATGGTGGAACCATTGTGATGAAATGTCAGGCAAATGGAAGGGTCATCAATACCCATGCGACAACTTTTTCAAATGTAACGTACGTCCAGCTTTGATGGAAATATCTCCTCCATAGAATCGCAGCGACCATGCAATACCAACACGGATTATGTGTGGACCCCTCACTTATCGCTAAACTTTGTGATTGTTTAGTCCTTTTTTGGCCTTAAATTCTCTATTTTACTGAAGTCGAAGTATTGCTGGCTCAATAAAATATAGAACTTTTCGAAAACAAATTTTTTTCATTCACAAGATCGAGTTCGACACTTTATTCAAGAGAAACAAATGTTAAACCATTTGACCCAACCTATCTTTTTGTAGTGTGATTGTTTAGTTTGATAGCCACCTTTTAGCTGACTTGAAAACTGATTGTTCGCACCATGTGTTGCAACTTATACAAAACCCTAGGGGTGATAAAATTTTTTAATCCCGGGAATGTGCAACACATATTTTCTTTGTAGAAGCATATTTAAAAAGAAGCCATGGTTAATCCCTTTTGTTTTTTTTGGCACAAAAGACGTGGTGAACCTTTTTTCCCGGCAATTGTACATAGTACTTGTGAGATGGAAGAAATAAGAGCAACAAACATTTAGATATTCTGAAATTAGTGATATCAATTTTTTTAGAATTTTTTAATTTTCACCATAACATTTACTTATTCATAGTTAAGGTCTGAAGTGGTTATTATATATCTGTTGTCACGGGTAGACTACCTGGCCAAAACCATGGCTACTAATTTCATAGCATTTCGGCCGCTTTCTGTACCACCGATAGATGAGACCTGAGAAGGATATAGTAATAACTAAAAGGGTTATTGGACCTAAATAATCTGAAGTTTGGGGGTGTTGGACGGAAATAATCCGAACTGGGACATTGGATGCCAATGATCCCAACTTTTTCCATATTTATTTTCCTTGCACTCCGGCCGAGTTGAACTCGGTTGTTTGCTGACGGGGCGGTGGTGCTACATTACGTGGAGGGTGGCATGTAAATGATAGGTTTTTTAATTTTTTTTTCAGGAAAACACATCAGCTAATGGGAGGAACAGATCAAATTAGTGAAACTAGAAAATGTTTTGAAATGAACTAAACCTGCACAATTTACCTTTCTCTCTCAAACTTCCTCCTTGAATACTATGAACTTCAAAATTGCAACTGAGTGAGAGATTTTGTGAACCCTAGATTTCCAGCGCAGAGCCAACTTGCCGATTACAGTTGGCATCGTGAAGTTGGAAGATTGTTCAGATCGAGTGGGCTGCAACCGTGAATTTGAAGTAAGAGAACCTGAAATCAACCTGAAATGGATGATGCTGCTTGTAAAGGTATGCAAGAAACCCTAACTTCTGGTAATCTATAAATTGGTTTCTAAATTGTGTAATGTGAGTATTGTGCATGCTTCATATTGATTGTCGTTGTAATGTTGAAGAATTTGGTATGTGAAATCTGTAATCTTTGATGACATTGGTTTGATAGTGCATATTGTTGTTTGCCTGTGAGTAGATGCTCCAGTGGAAGGTCCAGATGATGTTACCCTAGAGATCAACTATGGAGGAGTATTTGAGAAAGGGGAAAGTGATTTAAAATATAAAGGGGGTGGAAGTAGGACCCTTTGGCCAGTGGATGCGGACTTGTTGTCATATTTTGAGGTGAAAGGGCTTGCAGAGGATGTTGGTTTTACTAACATAGAAGAGATTTACTATGTCATACCATGGCTGAGTATGAAAGATGGCATTAGGCCCTTGAAAACTGATTATGATTCATTGGATATGGCTGAATGTGTTAGGAAAACAAAGAAAATTAGTGCTTACATTGTCCACAAGGTGGATGAAGCAGTAGTCATTCCTCCAGCTTTGCCTAATTGTGAGGCTGAGAAAGAAACATGTACTTCCAAAGAACCTAAAAGTGTAGATAGGAAAAGGGTAAAACATGTGGCAAGCAAGAGGACAAGTCCAAGAGGCAAGGTCCCCACTTCAAATGCTACACATGTGACCTCAAAAGAGAAGGGTCCTACTACAACTGTGAACAATTCATGGTCAAATGAAAAAGGCCCTGGTACAGCAGGTGATATTAGTGCCACAGTAGGAAGTAAACTGCCAAAAGAAAGGGTTCCCTTTGTTAGTGCCACAGTAGAAAGTGCAAAAGTAAAGGTCTCCCCTGTACCAACAAAAGCCCAACAATAATTTGCCAATGACTTTGAGGATGATAGGTCTGACTCTCCAATTCCTTGGGATGTTTTGGTGGGTGGGGATACATTGAGTGGTTCTTCTCGAACAAGTGTGTATAAACCAGAGTCTAATGAGTGGGAGGATGTGGATGATGATGATGATGATGATGATGATGTACTTGAAACTGAGGAAGATGTACTTGAGCATGATTTGCATAATGTTGAAGACATTGAAACCAGTGATGAAGATTGGGAAGTTGCCAATAATAATTTAAGAAAGTTTAAGGAGGCTAGGGAAGTGGAAGCTCAAAGGGCAGCAGCTGAATGTAGAAGTGAAGTTCGTATTGCATGTGAGAATGATAGTGAGTATGAAGAGTCAGATGCTGAGTTGGACACTCCTCCCACAACTGATGAGGAGGACAATATGATACTCAGGAGAAGGAAAAAAAAGAAGAGGGTCAAAATTGATAAGCACACAGACTACAAGAAGCTTACATGGGAAGTTGGTATGACCTTTGGTACGATGGAGAAGTTCAAGGAGGCTGTGATTAGATTTGCTTTGGCACAAGGATATGATCTGACATTCAATGTGTCTGACAGTAAGAGAAGGAGGGTTGGAGCAGTTTATAGAAGTGGTTGTAAGTTCAAATTGTTTGCTTCTTAGGAGGAAATGAGAGCTACTTACGTGGTGAAGACAGTTATCAACCACCATGTCTGTACAAGAGATATGCGCAAGAATAGACAGTTAAAGTCTTCATGGGTTGTAAACTACTACTTGATGAAGTTCAAGGACAACCCTCATTGGTCCGCCAAAGATATAATCAATACAGTTAAGGTCAATTTTGGTATTGTATTAGACAAATGGGTTGCTTACAGGGTGAGACATGCAGCTCATAAACTCCTTCATGGGTCAATGAAAGACCACTACTGCAAACTAGGGAGGTATATTGAAGAGCTGAAGAGATCGAACACAAGCAGTAGCTTCATATTGCAGACATCCTTTAATAGCAGAAATGACATCCCAATCTTTCAAAGGTTTTTTGTCTGCTTTGATGGGTTGAAAAGAGGATTTCTCACAGGATGCAGACCTTTGTTATGCATAGATGCCAACTTCCTGAAGACTTTTTTTGGTGGCACATTGATTTTTGCAGTTGCTATTGATGGAAACAATCAAATGTTTCCAGTTGCTTGGGCAGTAGCAGAGGGAGAGAACAATGACAGTTGGACATGGTTCTTAAACAATGTCAAGACTTATATTGGGGCCACTGATGGAAAAGGGTTGACATTAGTATCTGACCAGCACAAGGTATGCTGTTTGTTGATTATTTTGACTAATAACTACATTGTTTTTGCTAAAATCTGAGCTCATGAACCAACACTGTTTTTGTAGGCTATCATACATGCTGTTGAGAATGTGTTCCCTGAAAGTGAGCATAGGAATTGTGCCAGACACATATATGCAAATTGGCACAAGACTCACAATGGAGAAGAGCTAAAGTTATTATTTTGGTCTGCTGCAAAAGCTTATAACCAAGCTGACTACAAAGATGCCTTGGATGCTATGAAGTTTATTTCTGCAAGGGCAGTAGAGGACTTTGTCTCTCAGAATCCAAGGGCTTTTCGTAGGGCTTTTGTTGACAAGACTCCTAAGTGTGAAGTTATTGTCAATAATATTGCTGAAACCTTTAATGCATATATTGTGCAAGCACGGGCTAAGCACATTATATATATGTTGGAGGATATTAGGGTTGCCTTGATGGAGAGGGTGGTGCTAAAAAGGGCTACTATGGACAAATCTGAAGACCAAATTTGCCCAAGGATAAGACTGAAGCTAGAGAAGGAAAAGGATGAAGCTAGGAACTGTTTCCCTGTACCTGCAGGCAATAGGATTTTCCAAGTAACTCACAAGCTAGATACCTTGCATGTGGACATGAATGAGGGGAAATGTACCTGCAGAACATGGGATCTCATTGGTATCCCATGTTGTCATGCTGTTTCTTGTGCAGCTTAGCTTAAAGAAGATCCTGCAAAGTTTGTTCATCCTTACCTGCATAGGGACCATTATCTCAAGTCATATGAGGGAGCAATATTTCCTTATTAGGGTGAAAGGCATTGGCCTCAACATGACTTCCCCTTAGACCCACCTCCCATCACAATTGGCCTAGGCAGACCAAAGAAGAATAGGAGAAGGGATCCACATGAAGATCCCAAAAAGCCAGGTAAGCTAAGTAAACATGGTTCACAAATGTCCTGTGACACTTGCAAACAACTTGGTCACAACAAAAGGTCATGCCCTAATAAGGACAAAGCAAACCAGCCACAACCAAAGAGGGGAAGGGGTAGACCAAGATTAAACCCTGAGCAACCTCAGCTTCAGCCTGAAATTCAACAGATGCCTACCCCCTCCCAAGCTCAAAGAGGAAGAGGCAGACCTACAAGCAGAAGGAGAGGGAGAGGATTGGGCAGAGGTAGAGGGAGAACTACTGAGAGAGGCAGAGAAGGAGAGAGGATAAGAACAAATGTAAGTGCTGTACTTACTGCTATCACCCTGCAATTTTAAAATGTGATTTGATTTCAGTTGCACTTACTGACTTTGAAATGTGGGTTTCCAATATAGGACAATGCCAGCACAAGTGAAGCAACCTCTATGGTTGATGTAGAAGTAGGGCATTTTCTTAGTCAAGCATCTGTTGGGAGTAGCTGTCTCCCACAACCATGAAGGGATTAAAATACAATTTCTGTAACTTGGGGCCCCTTGTTTTCTGTAATGCTGCTTCTGAGTTTCTTTTGTGTAAATTGTGGTCCCAATCACTCAGTGCTGTAAAGCTTTGCAGCTATTATTTTTTGTAAACGCTTGCCAACAACTCATGTGGCAGACTGTAATGTTGGTGTATGGATGTTTTGGGAATGCTAAAACACTTGTTAAAGTTTGTCTGTTAGAAACTTTGATCTCAACTAATCCATATGCTTCACTCATTGTAAACTCTTTTGATGTCAAACTAACACAGGCAATAAATCACACAGGCAATGAATCACACAGGTTTCCAATATAGGACAAATTCACCATTCACACTAGCATTCATTACAACTGAAATTTCATTGTTTTGGTGTCTATGACAACCTACAATTGATGGCAATGTCCATTCATTACATAAACCTAGCTATTACAAGAACTACCACAATAACGGTCACACAAAAAATAACTTTATCTTTCTAGGAACACTTCATATCAAGTGCCATTAGTTCCTCTCTAACTGTTTTCAACTGAACCTCTGCGGCTGCCCTTTTCTGCTTCTCCTTGGCAATCTTTATCCTCAGTATGGATATCTCTTCCCTTACATTCCAAGTGTAATCTGAATTATCTTCATCTCTTATGTTCTTCCCTCGCTTATTAGCTTTCAAGTTGCCCAGCTCAATCCCCATTTTCTGTCAGCTACCAATTCCTCTATCCTTTGTTCTAGAATTTTGTTTCTCTCCCCAATTGAAATCTCCACCTCTTCATCCCACCTGAAGTAGCCACAGTCATCACCAACCTTGCAAATTTCAGAGAAATCAATTTCACTTTCAAGTCACGGATAAATACAAACCCTAATTTCTAATGTTCACAGTTACTCTCCATAGAGGACAGCCAAAAAATTTCCTTCCCTTGTTGGGAGGTCGTCTACATATCTGGTGGATGACAGGAAGCTCATGGAAGCACTTCACCATACACGGCTCTCCATTTTTGATTCTTGAAGTTCTTCCACTTGAACAAGATGACCCCATCTCTGTTGTTCTATTCCCAGACATTTCCCAAATCTTACACACCTCTCTTCCCACACAACCTCCCGTGTTGCTCTTCTCTCCACCCGGTTGTAGAAGAATTTAAGGTTGCCTTCTCCAAATTTAGGGTTCACTTTATAAGCGTAAAAGGGAGGAAGGAAGAATGTTTGAGTAGAAAAAAAAGGACGCTGGTTACGAACTCTTCATTTTATTGCTAATGTGATGTGTTCCTCCCTTCTCCAAACAGGACGCTGATGTGTCCTCCTGAAAAAAAATCCAAAAACCTATCATTTACATACCACCCTCCACGTAATGTAGCACCACCGCCCCGTCAGCAAACAACCGAGCTCAACTCGACCGGAGTGCAAGGAAAATAAATATGGAAAAAGTTGGGATCATTGGCATCCAATGTTCCAGTTCGGATTATTGCCGTCTAATACCCCCAAACTTCAGATTATTTAGGTCCAATAACTTTAACTAAAAGTAATAACTATTTCAGATCCAAGGCTCTGTTCTTTTCATAGGTTATTTTAGATTTATCAACCTCAATCCACTTCAACTTACTTCAACCAACTTCAATCAACTTCAATTCACTTGAAAAAAAAATACCAACCTCAACCCACTTTAGCCAACTTCAACCTACTTCAACCCACTTTAACTAATTTCAACCCACCCCTTCATAAATTTAATAATTTGTAGCCCAAATCGTTAAAAACAATTGACAAGTTGTGTCGGCCTCTAACTTTCAAAAAAATAGTTACAAAATTGTGAAATTACCATTCAGCGAAAAAATGTACTAAAAATTACAATAACTTAACAAATTATCACACATTCTCACTATTTTAATCCACTTCAACTCATCACAAAAAAATATACCAAGTTCAACCCACTTCTACCTACTTCAACCCATTTTAACCAACTTTAACCCACTTCAAACCACCTCAAAAAAAATACCAACTTCAACCTACCTTTACCCACCTTAACCAACCTCAATCCACTTCAACCTTTTACCCACTCTCATTTACCCACGAGAAAAACAGACCCTTAGCTATGAATAAATATTAAGGTGAAAATTTTAAAAAGTCAAGTCAAAAAAATTATGTTTCTAAAAAGATACTGCAACTAATTTTAGATTAACCATGTTTTCTTTGTAAATCTGCTACTAAAAAGAAAGAAAAATAGGGAAATATATGTCCTGTTTTTTTCGTTGGTAAATTTTAATTTATCAACTTCAACCAACCTCAACCCATTTCACCAATTTCAATTAAAAAATACTCATTTCAGCCAACTTCAACCAACTTCAATTCACTTTCTATTATTTTAATCAACTTTTATCCATCATATAAAAAAATTCAACTCACTTCAACCAACTTCAATCAATTTCAACCTACTTTAACCAAAAAAAAAATATCTACTTCAACCTACTTCAATCCACTTTCATCAATCTTAATCAACTTCACCTATTTATCAACCCATATTTTCCAACGAAAAGAACAGGCCCATAGTAGACCATAACTCATTCATGTGGCACATCGCCAAGGGTTTAAAAAAAAAAATTACTCCCCATGTTAATTTTTTTACATATCAATTGGGTTATAGATAAATGAGTCATACATATAAGTTCAAATGAGATCCCAACTCAAAATCAATTGTCAATGGGTGAAGTAACTTAGAAGCTTATATACATGCTCAAATCCTTTAATTTTATTAATATGGGATAATACGCATTTTCATACTTCAACACGCCCCATCACGTGTGGTCCGGTGTGGACTGCTATAACAAGACCCATCACGTGCACACAATTTTAATCAAATAAGGATGTTGGGAAATCAAGAGCAACCTACTCTGATACCATGTTAAATTTTTATATATCAATTGGGTTATAAACAAATGAAACATGCATATAAGCTCAAATGAGATTCCAACCAAAAAACCATTGTATCAAGGTGATCATTTTGATTTACTCAGTTGAGCATATCCCAGATCTATAGACCTGATACTTTAATATAAGCGCTGTAGTTGAAATCAAGATGGGAAATATCCGAACTTTAAAAATTTGACACATGTTATACGCTAAATTTGGAAGATTTTATATACACACACATACACATACGCTATATATATATATATATATATATATAGATATATATATATATATATATATATATATATATATTTATATATAGACATATATACTAGTCAATTAACGCGCACGTTGTGCGTGGTAGCATTTTAAGTTAGCATTTTTGTTGCAATTGAGAGGAAAAATAAGAAAATATATGTGATTTTTGTTATGTTATTATGTTGATATAAATTCACTTTAGAAGAATTAAATGTGTATGTGAAACTAATTTTAGCGGTATAATATGAGTGAATATTAATATTGAAGGAAGTGTGGAAAGTATTTTATTTGATATAAAAATTTGGCATTAGCTTAACTATTGTAATCAAATCAGGCTATTGACAGTTATTAATTCAGTAAAAATGATACAGAAAATATTAAAATCACTATTCATAGTCATTGGTGAAATATATGAGACATGCATTATTGACTGTGTAAAAAGAGGGATTCTTGATACATATGATGAAGACAAAGGCGGACTTGTGTCAAATTTTTGTAATGAACTATTCAAAAGGCTTGAGCTTGCAAGTTATCAACAGAGGCAATAACCAATGAAAAAAAAGGGGGAAAGTACCTTTTTAGAAAAAGAGAAAATGAAATTTTAAAGGTTAATAGTTTAATTATTATATGCAATGTGCATTCATCCACAGGAAAAAGACCAGGTGGAGCAATTCATTAAAGGATTTGCTTTAAGTTAATGGCTCTACGTGTCTCTTGAACTATCATGTACATACTTGTTCATTGAACTTTGGCAATTATATATCAATGAGATTGTCCTCAACAATTCATACTCGTCAGAAAGAGGAGCGAGGTTGCTAAGAGCTTTTCTTTTCTTTCCTTTTTACAAAGGATCAAATTGTAAGGTTAAAGTCAGGAGATGTTCTTGGATCTCTCTCTTTCAAAATAGATCTGTTGCATTTCATCTGGAGCTAAATTCTGATATTGAAGGAAATAGTTTCACCCGACAACTGCAAACTTTTTCAACCTCCAGAAGGGACCTATCTCCAGTGGAATGCATTGGTTTAACACAAGTTCATCTATAAGTTGGTAAGGTTTACAACGTCAAGGGTCTTATAAGTCAATACATCGTTTAGATCATGTTAAGTCTTGAAAAGGAAACCCTGGAAGAAAAAAAGAAGGAAAATTGGCTTGTTTATTGCTATGTAGCAATGGATTCTTTTGTGCTTGTAAGACAGTTTTAACTGTGATACTTAAATATGAAAACCCTTGTTGACTGAGCTATATATGTGACAATGTCTTTGTAATCTATTTGTGGTTTCCTTTTTCCAGTCTGTTGGTTAACATTTGATGCTTGACATATTATTTGATCAACAATTTGTAGCTGGGGTTTTGAATAATTGAGGGTCTTTCAGGGCCCGAGGAATTTTTCAGATAGAGGTGTTCTCTATTCATGCAAAAGTCAATCAAGTTGGTCAACATTTGATGCCTTGCATATCATTGATGGACAGACTTTGAGCCAAAGCTTGAACCATATCCAACATAATCTTCAGATTTTCATATCTTACTGGATCAACAATTTGATATTGTCAGGTGATTTCCAGAGTTAAACGCAATTTTGACAATTACCATGTTATATATATTTTTAATTGAGAATTGTTCTTGCTATATGTTATTGATTAATAGGATGTTAGCAATTTCTTTCGTTGGGTTGTGATGTTGATCTGAATATGTGTGTACAGGGAAATCTAAAATGAAACTTCTATCCAAAAGAAGAATGAAAACAGAACTACATCATATAAGAACCAAAGGTGAAATTTCAAAACTACAAGAATGTCATCTGATAGAGAATACCACCTCAGCTAATATATTTTGATTTGCTTTTTTCCCCCCTCATATTTCAAGGTGTACTAAGAGCTACACTTAACCAAATTAAGGTCATACTTAAAAGTTAGACTGTAACTCAAGGAACTAAGGAAACAAATTATGAAGTTGTTCATAGAAATGTCATCTTACAGTTGAGAATCATTGACATTTGAAGCACACTCTTCTTTCTTTTAAAAAACAACGTAGACGCAAAAAAACTGGAGCACCTTAAGAGGAATACAAGTAAACAACTAACCTTCCAATTGAAGAGATAGATGAGAGAAAAGCTGAAGTTCTTTGACAAAAAATTGAATCGTTTCTGATGTAAAATTAATTGAAATAATTTCCCTGAGCAAATCTGACAGCATTAGTTTTAGCATTCATAGACAACTTTTCTCTTATCTTCAAGTTATTTCTTCTTAAGTGTCCAGCAAAATAAATTCTCCAGCAAATTGTTCTTGAGTGTTCTTGAAGGGGCAATAAAATCAAATATTACATTTCTCAAAAATGTGTCTCAACAACGATCAAAATATATGGATAAAAAATAAACACCTGATAACAACTCACAATCAACAAAACCAAATGACTAAAATTCCCAGGACATGAGCATCAGGACCCAATATCATAGTTGCCTCAGTTGCTTGAAAAACATAATGATTAACTTGATGGGAGAGATATTAGAGAGAAGAGGAAGAAAAGAAAGTAACTTTTAATTAGCACCTCACTTGCTATCTCGAACTTTCACCCAACCACGAGACTCCTTTCTCATCTTTAGAATTTAAAGCCAAGTCAATTCCTAACATTAGCCTAAAGGCCCTTCCCCATCCCTATTTTTTTATTTTTTAATTTTGTTCTATGTGAAAATGGGAGCTAAGGACTACTCATGAACAGTATGCAGAATGGCTTCAGCAGGACATCACACTCTGTGTCCTATTCTCCTATATATCACCTTTTCTTGACTTCTCGCTCCAAGAGTTGAAATTCAAAGAAAACTGAGGAAGCTTAAATTATTGCTTGAAATTAACAGCATCATCATAAGGAGGCTAAAACTACAAGGCCCAAAACAATTTGTCCAAGCAACTTCAACACAAGCTGACCCAATACTGTTGGAAGCTATAGTCTATGAATAGTGACAAACAGTATGTGAATAGGAAAGGGAGCTATTGGCTTTTTAAGGTTTAAGATAAGATATATATATATATATATATATATATATATATATATATATATATATATATATATATATATGTATGTATGTATGTATGTATACTTCTTCTTCAACCCTTACCAATGGCGAGAGGGCGATGAGGGAGACCCAGCAGACAGTACCAGCAATTGTAACACCTTCGTCAAGCTCTGATGATCACCGATCAATCCCTGCCCCAATTCTTGAGGAATTACCAACTCTGGGGAGTTCGAATCAGACCCCAATCATCGAGAATGGCCCTAACTCACAAAACTAGAACATAACTAATACATACGCTTCAATGGTTAACCCAGATGAAGGGCTATCCCTAAAATTCATTGAAGTAATGGTTGTCAATGGAACGAAGTGTGCCAAGATAGAGCATCAAGATGTGGCAGCAGAAATCGAATATTGGAGCCAGGCAGTACTCTGCAGTGTCCTTGGAGCAAACCCCCCACTACTAGTCATTGATGGATTTGATAGAAGAATTTGGGGATAATAGAAAATCGACAAAGTTGTTGCAGCCCGTAAAGGGGTTTAACTAGTGCGATTCAAGACAACACAAGACAAAGAAGCAGTGCTAGGCAAAGGTATCTATTACTTTGACCAAAAGCCTTTTGTGGTTAAGGCATGGAATGAACATTTGGAAATTGATACCAATGATATCAATTCACGGCCGATTTGGGTTCAATTTCCACAATTAGATGTGAAATATTGGGGAGTTGATAGTCTTAGTAAATTGGGTAGCTTACTGGGGATACCGCTCAAAACTGACAAACAAACCATGGAAAAAGTCTATCTTAACTATGTGAGACTGCTCATTGACATACCACTGGAGGGACCATTCCCAGAGTTTGTGGACTTCATCACTGATAAGGGATTGGCCACAAGGCAACGAGTCAAGTATGAATGGTTACCATTAAAGTGCAATCACTGCAATATGTTTGGACATCTGGAAAATGACTGTAGGAAGAAGAAGGCTGGTAGACAAGAATGGAGGCCTGTGACAACCACAAATCACGACCCAGAACAAAGTTCATTACAACAGCAGCAACATCAGCCATCGAGCACTGACTATGTTACTCCAAGAAGAACAGCTCGTACCTCCCCACGAACCCAGAGCAAAAAACATAAGCACTTCTAACTCGTTTCAAATCTTGCTGGAAAACAAAATTAGAGAGCTGATCACCCACGAAACAGGGGTCACAACCCCCCTTATGGATAGCATTCTATGTTGGAATATTCGAGGCCTAAATGGCCAAAATAAGCAGGAAGAGCTAAAAATCTTCCTCCAAAACCACTCCATTGGAATGGCAGGTTTACTGGAAACCAATGTAAAATCAAAAAACGTCACTAAGGTTGCCAATAACCTCTGCCAAGGCTGGCAATGGTACACTAACACCCACCTTGCAGAGAAGGATAGGATATGGGTCATGTGGAGACCAAATAAATTTGCAGTCACAGTTATAGCTGCTACTACCCAGATGATTCATTTGAACTCATTCATCTTATCACCCAAAAGCACTTCCATCTGACATTTGTGTATATCTACCATAAGCACGAACTCAGGAGACCCCTATGGCACAACCTCTAAACACTCAGTCGCCAGACACCGGGTGCATGGTGCGTCCTAGGAGACTTTAACGCAGTACTGCACATTCAAGATCGAATTGGAGGAGATGAAATCCAAGATGCAAACATAAAAGACTTTGCTGATTGCCTCACGGATTGTGAGTTAATGGAAATGAGAAGCAGTGGTGCCTACTACTCATGGTCAATCTGAGGCCACAACGGGCAAAGAATATGGTCGAGAATCGACAGAGTTCTTACAAATTTGGAATGGTATACAGCATTTTACTTTACTCATGTAGAATACTTAGCTGAGGGGATTTCTGACCACACCCCACTACTAATTACATTCCCAAGCTGCCCTCGATTTACATCATCATTCAAATTGTGTGATATGTGGAGCAAAGATGACAGGCTTAAAACCATTGTAGCAGATGCCATCAGGAACAAGCCTATGGGTACAAAGATGTACCAACTTATAGTACTGCATGTGATATGTGCAATGAACGGGAGGAAACTCTCGATCACCTATTCTTTACTTGTGCACATGTGAGGAACATCTGGAACAACATATCAACATGGCTCAAAGTCAGCTGTGAAGCAAGAAGTCTTCAAGAATGGACAGAATACATACTAGCCCAGAATATCCCAAGGAATCGCAAAGAGATAATGTTTGGCCTATTTACAGCAACTATTTATCATGTCTGGAGAGCACCAAATGAACTGAAATACCAGGGGAAGCCTACTGGGTGGAAATCCGTGGCCTACATTAATAAGGAGCACACCAGACAACGTATCCTTTACTTAGCGAATCAATCCCAAAGATACAGGAAATACATGGACCTAGTCCTTACAAACTGATTCAACACACACTGTACATGTAATATGTTTGGTGTCATTTAATGATTCATCTTTTGCAAATATATATATATATATATATATATATATATATATATATATATATATATATATATATATATATATATATATAGGGGGGAGAGAGAGAGACCTAACAAATGGGTTATTCGATTCAAGTACGGATCGGGTCAAGTTTGGGTCGGGTCAAGTTTGGGTTAAGTGATATTTCGGGCCGCTTCGGTTTGGGTCAGATATGGTTCGGGTCGGGTCGATTTCGGGTCAAGTAATTTTTGGTCAAATACACTCGTCATGTCAAAACAAGCAACTTTATAGAAAAATTCGGGTCGGGTATGGTTCAGTTCAGATCAATTCGGGTTACGGTTCCACTTTCGGGTAAACATATTTCGAATGTCGAGTCGGGTATGGGTTCGAGTCATTCGGTTCAGGTTTTGGTCTCGAGTCAGTTTTTCCAGGTGTGTATATATATATATATATATATATATATATATTATATATATATGTATATATATATATATATATCTATATATATATATATATATATATATATATATATATATATATATATGGGTATTAGACTGACAAAGTTATGTTCTTTTTTTTTTTGGTAAGAAAGGTAAGACATACAATCTAGGAGTGTGTTCGGTAATAAAAGTTGAAGTAGAGGTTAGTGATTTATAGTGGTTAAAATGTTATAAACCACTACTTCGAAGTGTTCGGCAAAGTAGTGAATGAGATAGTGGTTAGAGGTTTATGTAGTATTTTTAAAAAGCTAATGAAAGTAGCTTTTAAGAACCTCTATCTAGTGGCTGTATTGTAAATTACAAAATTCATCTTTTTATTTACTAAAAACATTTATTTATTGTGCCATTTTTAGTAATTTTATATAAATCTGCTACTTCAATAACTACATTCACCAAATGCATTTATTTTAAATTGCTAGTTGAATTGCTAACTACTACCCACTAGTAGGTCACAGTTAATCGCTAATAAAACAGCTAACTATTACTAAAATAGCTAATTTTACCGAATACGTCCTAAGATGTTCTTCTCTCAAGAGCTCATCCTAAATTATCTTTAAAGAGAACACACCCAAGATCTCTGTGGGGGACCCAAGTCATGTAGTAAGAAGTGGTACACAAACAATTCGTGCTGGCGGATAACGCTTTTTGTACTTTTTACCCTTGGCTTGGAGCACTTCCAGCCATGTGACTTGTGTTTCCTCTGGTGGAAGCCAATGTCATTTTCAATTGTGCATTTGCTTTTCACTCACTTCCTGTTGTTCCTACTTGCATTCCACATTTTTTTTTTGTCCTTTTATTTTTTTTAAAAAATATTATTCAAGTGGTTAGAAAATAGTTGTATGTTATGAAATGGATTCATCACAAATATTTTATAGGGTGATTCAAATTAAAGTTCCATATGTTAAAAAGGTGAAGGAATATAAATTTCAAAAGATAAAATTTTAACGAAGCGGCAAAATAAAGTTCCAAAATTTAGAACTTTCAATGAAAATGCTCTTACAACTTGTTAAAAGATGACGAAATTAAGAACATAAAAAATTGTTTTTGCATATCTGGCAGTGAGGAGGTAATAGAAGTAGATCAATGGTTACCGATATTTTACCATTAATCTATGGTTCCTATTAAAGTCAAGTCAACTCGTTTAGTTATTTAAAAAATTCACCAGCATAAAAAAAAAAAAATCCCTTTTTAATTAAAAATCCATTAGTTATTATGAAAGCCCATTGATGGAGACTGCATATGGATGAGTTTATAGTTCAACATTCAATTATCGATTTTTTTCCCAATTAGCATTTGAGTTGAGTTTTTTTTTTTTTTTTCTTTCTCAAATAGCGTCAAGTCATCAATATTTTTCTCAATTAGTGCTTGGTAACCTATTAACCTATAATAAGAGGTAATTTCTTGTTTTCTTAACTTTAATAATAATATAATAATAATAACAAATAATCGTAATAATATTATGAAAAACAACCGACCCGGACCCCACCACGGTCACAACGCCACCACCACTCCTCATCCCCCTACCGCCATCATCTCCAGTAGTGGGCCCCTTCGACTTGCAATTGTTCAGTTAGTATGCCCCCACGGCAAATTGTTACGTATTTCCGAGAGTATGCACTCTCATTGTTATATATATGTCTATTTTCAACATGTATTTATTATATGAGCGGTTATTAGTAGTTATTTCACTTATGTGACTTTCGAGAGTATATACTCCTGAATGTATGATACACGCTGTATCCCTCCACCCTATCCCAATCCAACACCCAACCACCCCCTTCTCTATCTGTACTCGATTCCCTTCCCCCTTCGTTGTTCCTTTGTTATGCTATGATTGTTTTTTCTTCTAAACAAATACCAAACACGGACAATTCAAAAAGTGTATAGTTAATTGGCGCAAGTATCCTGAATTGGAGCCGTTCCAGTTTCCAAAATTGTGAAACTGGAATCTGTGGTTTCGATTCTGACTTCCAAAGTGAAAAACTCATTTGACCGATTTCAAGTCTTTCCCTGTTTCAGTAGTGGATACCCAGAACTGCTCATCCGTACTCACAACAGCTTTGTTTGCATTAGACCTGACCAACGGGCCGCTGACCCGCCCGACCCGACCCTCAGAAATGAGGGTCAAGGTTAACTTTTTTGTCTCCGCCCCGCCCCGACCCGACCCCCAAATTGAGAGTACCAGACTATGATGAGGGCCGGACTTCGGTAAAAGTTTTGACCTGCTGACCCGCACTTTTTTAAAAAAATAAAAAATTAAAATAAAAATAAGATACTTTTGATTTCATTTGTTTAAAATTTTTTTGCTTTCACTTTCCCGCTGACCCTCTATAGTGTTGTACTAATATTTACATAGTTATTGCCCTTAATTTATTAGTACTCCTTAATTCAATTCCATGATACTTATCCTTAATTTTGCTCCATAAAACGTGTTCATAAAATCCTTTGCCTATAAAATTTTTCCACAAAATCCTTCTCCTATAAAATGTTTTCACAAAATCTTATTTTATGGGCTTCTTGAAATCAGCCTCTCAACACGCAGTCATGTCGGTTGAGATAAGGTTGCATATATCTAGATCTCTCCAAATCCCGCGAAAACAGGACCCACACTGGAAGGTGGTGGTGTTGTTATGTTTCCCGCTGACCCTCACTTTTTTACTGACCGTCAAATTGAATCAGAGCATTATGTTATCGTTTGATTTTTTTATTTTGTAAGATATTTAGTGTAGACCTTTATAATAAAAAGAAAACTTAGTGAAAAATTTCATTTTCTATATTGGGAGGTTTGAGGGTCGGGTCTGACCCGATAATCCGAGGGTACCCGCAGAGTCAGGGTCAGGACTAGAGGTATGCTAACCCGCATGAGGGTCAGTAGGGTCAGGGTCCAGAAAATCCTATTTGTCGATCCTTAACCCGATCTGATCCTTAATTTGATTAGGTCTAGTTTACATTAAGGTTGGATATCCAAGGAGCAGGTGGCTATTTTTTTTGGGGTTTTTTTTTTTTTTTTTGAGAATTAGTAATAGTGTTCAGTATTGTCTATAAAAAGGCTCAGTTATTCTGGGGTTTCTTGGCCTTTTTGCTTGCTTTGGTAGTATTTTCTAAAAATTCTCTCTTTTTACAGATTCTCAAAGAGCATACAGTATTTCATGAGGATTTTTACCGTATCACGAGCAATTGAGCACAAAGGATGAAGTTGCTGATTCTGAGCTGACGAATTGCTACAGAGCAGAGCTAGTTCCGGTGCTTGCTTGCTTGCTTGTCCACCTGGAGGTAATCTTCATTAACTTCCTTCAGCTTGAATCGTGCGCTTTTTTCAAACGCTTTTTTCCTTTGGGGGCTTTTAGATTTTAATAATTAAATCCTGGATCTCAGAGTATTGGAAGCCACCAAAACAATATATTATTGTCGAGTCAAACAAACTTTGATCCGCCGATTATACGGAGTTAACTTGTTTATTAGGCGTGAATCGTAGTGTTGGAAAACATGAAAGAAATTGACCATTTATATATGGGCCTATTCTTTTCGTAGGTAAATTAAGTGAGTAAAAGAATAAAATAAGTTGGAATAAATTGAGGTGGATTGAGTTGGGTTGAAGTTGGTATTTTTTTTGATGTGGGTTGAAATAGGTTGAAATAGGTTGAAGTAGGGATGACAATAAAACTCGTACCCATTTAAAATCTGAAAAACCTGCCCTGTTTATAATCCAAATGAGTGGTGAAAATAGGTTTTAAATGGGTATGAAGCGGGTTTGAGAAAAATAGATACGGGTACTGATACAGGCACGGTTACGAGCTTCACCCGCCTGTACCCGAACCCGCCTCGTATCCGTTTTTTTATTAATTTAAAAAAACCCAATGTGACTTAATTAATCAAGCTTGGCAGCCCAAATATCTAATCCAAATTTGTATATCTTACTGGTGGATAAGTAATTTGTGCTCCACATGTGGATTATTACTACTTATTGTGACCAAATATTATGGCAGAGGATGCTTAGTAGGCGTTCAAAAAAAACGTGTTGATGACTTGTTGAATTTACTAATATTGAATTCAAATATGGGTTTAATATAGGTATTAATTTTTATTTCCTATATGAACCCGAACAAAATCCGCAAATTCGTAAAAATCCAGTGGGTAAGGATATGGGTGTAGTTTTTAATACCCGATGACATGGGTACGGGTATGGGTACTATTTTCGAAAATAGGAACAGTACGGGTACGACTCAACCAGCCCCATACCTGCCCCATTGCCATTCCTAGGTTGAAGTGGTTGAAATTGGTATATTTTTTATGTGGTGGGTTGAAATGGGTTAAAATAATGATAATGTAATTAATGTGTGATAATTTATGAAATTATCAAAATTTTGTGGAATTTTTGTTTATTTTTTTATTTTTTATTTTTTATTTTTTATTTTTATTTTTCAGTTTTTTATTTTTATTTTTATTTTTATTTTTTATTTTTATTTTTATTTCTTAATTTTTATTTTTTTATTTTTTATTTTTTATTTTTTTAAAATTTTTTATTTTTTATTTTTTTGAAATTTTCTGTAGTTTTTGTTTGAAATAAAACTAAAAAGATAAAAAATTAAAAAATAAATATGAAAAATAAAAAAATACAAAAATACAAAAAGAAAAAATAAAAAAATAAAAAATGAAATATAAAAAATTAAAAATTAAAAATAAAATATTTAAAATTAAAAAATAAAAAATAAAAAAATAAAAAAATTAAATACAAAAAATAAAAATTAAAAAATAAAAGTTAAATACAAAAAATAAAAAATATACTTAAAAAATAAAAAATAAAAAATAAAAAATAAAAAATTTTAAAAATTAAAAATTGAATACAAAAAATTAAAAATTGAAAATTAAAAAATTAAAAATTTCAAAATTTAAAAATAAAAAACTAAAAAAATAGCAGCATACAAAATTAAAACAATTTCAAAGTACAATAATTTACAAAAAAGTAGTATAATAAACTTTTTGGTGCACGAATGATTAAATCTCATATGATCCTTTACAAATTATTAAAATTATGAAGGGGTAGGTTGAAATTGGTTGAAGTGAGTTGAAATTGATATTTTTGTTTCAAGTGGGTTGAAGTAAGTTGAAATAGGTTGAAGTGAGTTGAGGTTGGTAAATTGCAATTGACCCACGAAAAGAACAGAGCCTAAGTGGTGAAATTACATCCCGACCCTCCTTTTATCGCTTTCTTAGTTTAGTTTTCGTTATTATCACCTTTTGATTTGCCTAACTGAGTGCTTAAGATAGTTTTGGTACTTAAAAACACAACTCACTGTTGATACGACATGTTCTTATCGGCTAGTTAAAAGTTATACCGTGCACTACAAGTTTTCACTTGATAATGTAGTAGATAAATACTCATGCATAGTCAACAATTTATTATAATGATTGATAATTTGCACCAATCATTACTTATGTAATATATCAAATTACCAAGTATTCATTTGGATTTAGTTAAAGATACTTTCTTGTGTTCTGAATCAAGGGCTTTTTCTTTGCCCACAACGCCACATGGACATCCCTAAGACTTCTCTATTGATTAAGGGAGATTTGTATGTGTGGGACAACTCAAAGTAGGATAAGGTTAACGATACGATGAGTACCATGAAGCACAACCTAAGCCCTTAAAATTTAGATTGAGGGTTGGTGTTTAATAACAGATCATGATCCATGTGTATTTGATTTGACCTATCCACGCTCGATGCTGGGGCCCAGACGTGGACTCCTCTACCCGCCTAGCACATCCCACTCCCACTTTCTCTTTACGCAACACACTTGCCTCGATTGCAGCGACCATGATCCGACCGTGACAGGTCAAGCCGCTGCGACTTTCGGACATATAATAAATATACTGTTATATTACTGAGCTTCAGGGGTATTTATTTTGTCCATACTAAAGGTCTATTCTTTTTGTGGGTAAATAAAATGGATAAAAGATTAAAGTAGATTAAAGTAAACTGAGGTAAATTGAGGTAGGTTAAAATTGGTATTTTTTTTGAGGTGGGTTGAAATAGGTTGAAGTAGGTTGAAATAAGTTGATATTGGTTGAAGTGGGTTGAAGTTGGTATTTTTTTTATGTGGTGGGTTAAAATGGGTTAAAATAATAAGAATGTAACTAATGTATGATAATTTATGAAGTTATCGAAATTTTGGGAAATTTTTGTTTATTCTTTTTTATTTTTTATTTTTTATTTTTTACTTTTTACTTTTTATTTTTTATTTTTTATTTTTAATTTTTAATTTTTAATTTTTAATTTTTAATTTTTTGTTTTTTATTTTTCATTTTTCATTTTTCATTTTTCATTTTTTTAATTTTTAATTTTTAATTTTTAATTTTTCATTTTTAATTTTTAATTTTTAATTGTTTATTTTTTAATTTTTAATTTTTTATTTTCATTTTTATTTTTTATTTTTATTTTTTATTTTTTATTTTTTATTTTTTATTTGTAGTTTTTACTTTTACTTTTATTTTTATTTTTTAATTTTTATTTCTTATTTTTTATTTTTTATTTCTTATTTTTTATTTTTTATTTTTTAATTTCTTGGTTCTTATTTTTTATTTTTTATTTTTTATTTTTTTAGTTTATTATTTTGTAATTTATTATTTTTTATTTTGAATTTTAAATTTTAATTTTTTATTCAAAAAATAAAAATTAAAATTAAAAAAATAAAAAGTAAAAAAGAAAACAAACAACGTAAAAAATAAAAAATAAAAAAGAAAAAAGAAAAAAGAAAAAAGAAAAAAGAAAAATAAAAAAATAAAAAAATAAAAAGTAAAAAGTAAAAAGTAAAAAAATACAAAATACAAAATACAAAATAAAAAAATACAAAATAAAAAATAAAAAATAAAAAATAAAAAATAAAATAAAAAATAAACAATAAAAAATAAAAAATAAGGCAATAAAAAAATAAACAATAAAAAATAAAAAATAAAAAAGAATGAACAAAAATTTCACAAAATTTCGATAACTTCATAAATTATCACACATTAATTTCATTCTCATTATTTTAGCCCACTTCAATCCACCACATACAAAATATATCAACTTCAACGCACTTCAACCTACATCAACCCACTTTAATTTAGTTCAATCTATTTCAACCCACCTAAAAAAAAATACCAACTTCAGCCTACCTCAACCTACTTCAACCGACTTCACCCTTTTCCCCACCCAATGTACTCACGAAAACAACAGGCCCTAAATCCTATATGATACTTTACAAATTATTAAAATTATGAAGGGGGTAGGTTGAAGTTGGTTGAAGTTGGTTGAAGTTGGTTGAGGTAGGTTGAAGTGGGTTGAAGTTGGTATTTTTTTTTTCAAGTGAGTTGAAATAGGTTGAAGTGGGTTGAAGTTGGTAAATGTGGATTGATCCACGAAAAGAACAGGCCCTAAGGCTCTTTTTTTTTTTTGTAGATCAATTATAATTTATCAACCTTAATTTATTTTAATTTATTTTAATTTATTTCAACCTAGTTCAATTCATTTTAAAAAAATATACCAACTTCAAACCACTTTAATTTACTTCAATTCACTTCAACCCACTTCAACCAACTTCAACCTACCCCTTCATAATTTTAATAATTTATAAAGTATCATGTGTGATTTAATTATTCTTGCACCAAAAAGTTCACTATATTACTTTTTTTGTAAATTATCGTACTTTGGAATTATTTTATTTTTGTATTTTTGTATTTTTAAAATTTTAAATTTTTTTATTTTTAATTTTAAGTTCTTTGTATTTAATTTTTTTATTTTTATTGTTTTTATTTTTTATTTTTAAATTTTTTCAATTTTTTATTTTTTGTATTTAATTTTCATTTTTTATTTTTATTTTTTATTTTTGTATTTAATTTTTATTTAATTTTTTAATTTTTTTAATTTTTAATTTTTAATTTTTAATTTTTAATTTTTAATTTTTTAATTTTTTATATTTCATTTTTTATTTTTAATTTTTTACTTTTGTATTTTTGTTTTTTTAATTTTTTGTGTTTATTTTTAATTTTTTATTTTTTTAGTTTTATTCCAAACAAAAGCTACAGAAAATTCCAAAAAATAAAAAATAAAAAATAAAAATAAAAATAAAAATAAAAAATAAAAAATAAAAAATGAAAAATAAAAACAAAAAACAAAAATTCCACAAAATTTCGATAACTTCATAAATTATCACACATTAATTACATTCTCATTGTTTTAACTCACTTCAACCCACTACATAAAAAATGTACCAATTTCAACCCACTTCAACTTACATCAACCCACTTCAACCTATTTTAACCAACCTCAAAAAAAAAAAAAATACAAACTTCAAGCCATCTCAATCCACCTCAACCCACTTCACCCTTTTACCTACCCAATTTACCTATGAAAAGAAAAGAACAGGCCTTTAATGAACAAATTAGTCTGGACAAGCCATAACCTACTAAGGCTAAACAAATATGTTGCAATGGGCGGGCGGTTGCACCATCAAAGATCATCTAAGTCCTCTTTTAAGAGTCAAAGGCTAAATAGTCATTCTAATACCTTATGTTCATGTGTTTAGCCCAATTAAACTATAAGAGTAGCAACCTTAAACCTATCTAAGATTTAAAGTATTTTCTCATCAAAATCCTAACTATTCTCTACATGCGCGCTTGCAAACTGACCTCACCTATTAGCACAAGTTAATTGCTTAAAAATACAAACGAAGGCTTTTTTAGGCATTTCATTGAACAATTAGTATGCATGAGAAAATCTCAATTACATTACAAACGCAGATCAGGTGTGATTGGGCTTATCTAAGATCAATTAGCCATCAAAGAGATTAGTCACAACCAAATCAACCAAATCTAATTACTAATAAACATAATAGTGTAATTGAACAAAGAGAAAATTAATCTAGCAAGCAAACAAATAAACATGAAATAAAGGAGAAAGAGAAAGGAAAACTTATTCTTGAAACTTCAAATTTTCAATCTTGTAGGTCAATATAAATAAATCAAACCTAATTTATTCTCCCCCTAAAGGGGTTTAGAGAGGCCAACCTAAACCTAGAAAAGAGGAAGAATCGATGCCTTGCAAGGGTGTCTAAGACCTCTATTTGTACTAGAACTACCCCATCTCAACTCTCCATATTGCACAATTTCATACTTTTCAAACCACCCTTACTTTCCAAATTCCACTTATTTTTCAAATTGGAATCCACCTTACTTTCCAATGTTGTTCTTTCCTTCTTGTCCAAGCAACTGCTTTTCATATTCTAAATTATGCACAATTTCCTGATTCCTGGTATGTTCAACTTATCACCTACAAAAATAGATATAACAAATAAAAATTAAAAAAATATATTATTTGACGAGACAAAACCAGGTAAATGATGGTACAATAGATGAAATATTTATATTGAACAAATATCCACACTCGAACAAAACCTAAGAAAAACTAACCTAAGAACCTCACTCATTTCGAAGAATCATGGTTGCAATTAGCGCGAAGAATAACGGTTGCAATTAGCGTATGCAATAAATCCTTTAAACCCCTTCGTTGGTCCCAGTAGACAAGTGAGGTCCTATGAGAGTTTGTACAAGATATATCCATAAAAATCTTTTAAAAAAAGAAAAGAAAATAAAAAAGAATATCTTTTTGTGTTTACAAACAAAACACAAATATGTAAACTAAAGGAGAAAACTGCACATATATGAACCAACCAAATCACCATTCTAACAAAGATATTAACCCTGCATATAAGCAGAATGTATACATCAAACTTTCGATCCCCGTGAATGACATTACAACGCGAACGATACATAGCTTGGTGAATGATAAGTAAGCAGAACCTTGCTTTATGGAACATGAAAACACTCCAATCATATGTTTGGAATATATATAATATGGGCACTCTCAAAACCCAATCTAATTATGCAAACTACCATATCCTTGATAAAGTTCTCAATTCTCCACCATTTGAAATAAAATGCAAAATATCGATCATGAGGGCTTTCAAAAGGATTGTAGGGTTAAGGTTAAAGTTGACAAGGGGAATAATTTGAAAAAAATTTTCTATTAGTCACAAGACTAAAAAGAAAGAACACTTTCACAACATTAAGAACCAAAACATCAACTTTACACCTTAATTATAAAACAAGTACGTTCCCCAAAAAGATCAATAGGGAAAAAAGTTGATACAAACTTTTTGAATGATGACGATGCCAAACACTTCATTCATAACTTCTTTTTATTATTTTTTTCACTTGTCATTTTTTGATTATTTTCAAACAATGAAGTAAAAGACATAGGAATGACATGGAAAATACACAATCTAAACTCACAATATCCCAAACAAACCATCAAATAGAACGCCCAAAAGATGAATCAATCCTCAGAACATGCTCAACTCAAAGTAAAAGTATTGCTCAATTAGACTTTGGCATGGGTATGGAGAATATGATTAGGCCAAGGGTCTAGTAGATATGGGTGCAACAATATGATAGGGAAAGGCACAAAAGGCAAACAAGGGGGATAGCATACATCAACGGGTGACTTCTAGACTCATGTGGCTATGAGAATTAAAGAATGTCTCAATTATATCAACACATGAACATGCTGAATGTGATTTCAAAGGGAACCAAACCAAGTTTTAGAGATGTAATTATGGAGGAGTCACACATAAAAAGAGAATGGGACTATGATGATGAATAATCTATAGGCTCAAAGTCTCATAGGACATCTACCACAATCAACCTGCTATACAACTTAGGGGTGTTCAAAACTATCCGAAACCAAAAACTCGAGCCGAAAACCCATGATCCAAACTGAAATTTTGGGTACTTGAACCAAAATATCGAAAATTTTGGTGGTTCGGTTATCGATTCAGGTACGCTTCATAACTTTTGCAATTTCATGTACCTGATAACTTGATAAAATTTTTTTGGGGTAAAAAACACATAGTAGGCCAACTCAGCATGTTATTTAATAATTATGTTCAAGAATTCGGTTAGCCCAACACAAGCAAGCCAAGCCTATCCCAACAAATCTTTCAATTTTGAAAATTTGAATAATACTCTAATCAACCCTAATGAATTGCGGTGTCAAGATCAAACCATCCCCCCAATCTCTCTATACTCTCTTGATCATTTGTCTCAATTAACTATCTTTACTTTCTACCATATCTCACTGACCGTCATATGCTCTTCTAGTCCTCCATGCTAGATGGCAACACTTTGTTCTAATATTGGTGCCATCGTGATGGCGCAGGTCTGAGGCTCACCAGCTGCTTCTCTCGCAGTCACCCAACCCATTCCGCCGTTATCCTGCTTGGCTATTTCTGCCTAACTGCCTTTAACTGGGCCTGTAAAATTCTGACCCGACATGATAACCCAACCTGAACCCGATCCGAATTTACTCAGAGAAACACAAACCCGACCCGAATCGAACCGAACCGATTGAGACCCGAAGTCGACACGATTTGACCGTTTAGTGTGAAAACTTATTAATTTTTAGTTTTGAGCAAATTTAAGCTATTTTTAAGGCCGACGTGAAATTGACCCATTTATTAAATGATCCAAGCCGACCCAACTCGATCCATTTTACAGCTCTACCTTTAACAGTCCACAGGTAGCAAACCTGCTGTGCCACCAAAGCCGATGGCTGATCGATGAATCAGTGGCAGAATGGCAATAAAAAGTGGATGTCGATTCAATGGCTATAAGATCACCCCTAGAGGGGAGTGAATAAGGTGATGATCAAAGTTACAAATTAATCAAAAAAGAATTGCGGAAGAGTAATTGTGGACAAGACAGAAGTATTTTTTAAACGAGGTCAGCCTCAATCAGGTTTGGTCCTTGCTTAGAGTTCCCTAACTCTAGAATTAACCCGAATTTTTAGTATGAGGAATGATTACACAACTCTAGAGTACACCAACTCTAAGTTCCAAGTCCCAAGTTGGCAACTTCAACAAGGTTTGGTAGACTTGACCCTTTAACTCAATAATCCTACCAAATTACTACTTGAACAATACAAATCAATTGAAATAAAAGCAATTTAACGCTCAATGTATGCCAATAATTGCTTGAGTGTGAGGCATGCTTGTCCTTACTTCTTTGTGCGTTTCCAACCTTCAATCAGATGCATTATTTATAGCAAACCTTTGAGAGAGCAATTAGAAACTAACCGTTAGAGCCATCCGAATTTTCAGCTCAGTTCAAGGCCTTAAAACACAGTTCAAAGTCCTTGAAAAATTTGCAATTTCAGCAAGTAAGTCCTTCCAACGGCTAATTTTATTGGCTGTTTAGAAATATTCTAGGAATCGGTTCAATTGCCTTCCATAATTAAAGCAAGTATCAAGCACCAAATCAATCCTTGATCCTAAAATCTTGTTGAGCAAATGTCAAGATAAATTAAGGTCTTATTAGGCAAATATTCCTAATAAAGTGGCATATCTTATCTCATAATCAAATAAGATTACAATCATATAATTAAGAATAATTAATGTATAAGGATTATATAAACAGATATGAATGAATCAAATTTAAAATATGTCTTTCATTCAAAATTAAATCAACGATTCTAAGGGAGTCGACAATCTCCCCCTTTTTGATGAAAGATAATATTTTAACTTGATTGATCAAATACAACACCAGACCAAAACATAATCATAACCAGTTATATCAAGATCAATAACTTGCATCTTTCATATTAGAAAAATCAAATACCTCACCAAACCAAAATATAGTACCAAACCAAATTAAAGCTATCAGCTGATTAGTAGTACCTACCAACATCACCATACCATAATTTGACTAGCAGTTCTAGTCCATACCAAAGTATTTTCCCCCCTTTGACTTTCATCAAAAAATAAAGGGTGACCAAAAAAAAAAAACATGGTTCGTACGCATGGGATCAAAATGATTAAAACAAAACATTTAGAAACTAAAGCCAAGAGAACTGAAGCCTAGATAAAATGAGGATTAGAAGAGGTCGATTGGATAATGTGATCTGCAACAGTGGTAACATGGTCCAAATCAGCGGGCTTAAAATTGGCAGCGAGCTTGAGACCAAGGTGAAGCAAACTAGTCATGCGGATCAAGTCATCTAATTTCCTGCTAAACAGCCCCATTTCAGTATGTATAAGATCCACTCTAGTCCCCAACTCAGCATGATCGTCTCTCAAGCTTCCAAGACTATCCGTGAGTGTAGTTAAAGAAGGATTCTTATGGAGGTGAACTTTAAGAGCGGTAGCTTCTTCAGGAGTGAGCTCAGAGGCATGCTTCCAATCTCTAGTGGTTGTTTTGTAGAAGTGAAGGGTTTGAAGGGAGTCGTCAGAAATAATTGGTATTGGTTGGGTGACATAGTCTTCCAGATTCAAAGGGACTTTGAAATATACGAAGTATGAAGGAGCTTGGCTGAAGGAAGAGAGAGAGAGAGAGAGAGGGAAGAGTTAACGAAGTAGTGAGACTAATTTTGAGTTTTGAAAGAAGGGTCAATTATTTGCTAATATCACAAGACCCAAAATAAAATTTCCAATTTCAAATATAGTATATCAGATATGTTTGGAATACTTTTAGAAGAAAAGAAAGGTCAAATATAATTTCAAATTTTACAAGATCCCAAAAATTTGAAAAAAATTTGGTATCACAAAAAAAATCATGTAAGTGATTGAAAATTTTTCCACGTGTCCAAAGAGGAAGGAATTAAATCATATTTGAATAACTTACTTTGGGGTGAACCGTTTTATTTATTTTTTTTATAGATGATCTATAGTTAAGGCTTGAAATTGGAAGTTCAAGCCCTTGATTCAGTCATACTAAAAATCTCCAGTTTCTGCCTACAATTCAAGGCCTTGAACAGTGCTTTAAGGCCTTGAATTTTTGATAGGGAACAGATAGCATATTATTTTAGCATGCAAGAGCTCAAGAACATAATTAGTACTTAGAGATGGCTCCCCCTTAATTTATGCACCAATATTAAAAAATCTCCCCCTTTAGGTAGGATACCAAAGTTCGTCACCGGCTTTTAAAATAATAGATCAAACCTTTCTAGCGTTGACATTGAATTTTGGTCTATTGTTGGTTGTGACCATGTTTTGTAGTCTTCTCCCATTAGGTACCCAAACTTGGATAATTTTGGTATTTGACTTTGTAAGAGGACATGAATAATTAGAGATATGACCCTTCCTTAGACAATAATTACATATGATGTGAGGTTTATTTTTGGATGTCTCTTGAACAAAGAAATTTTTGTATGTTTTCTTTTTATTAAAAGGGTCATATCTAATACCTTTTTTTGTTGAAAGACATCCTTTGCGATCCTAATAATTTTTCCAAGTTACCTTGTCCTTTAGAAAATTTCAACACCACCTTTTCAAGCCCTTCATATTTGGATTGAAGTCTTTCTTTTCTTTTTCAAGAGTTTCAATCCTTGTGTGAGATTTGTTGTTTGATTTTTTGTAAAACTTCTTTTTCAAAGAACAAATCACGAATTATTTTCTTCAAAGACTTTATCTTAGACAAGTACTCTTGCTCACATCGTAGGCATTTAATTAGGGCTTGGGCAAATTCATCTTTAGAATATTCAAGAAAGTCAGAGCAATCTACCTCATCTGAGCTTTCATACTTGATTTTATCCTCTTGGACTTGGTCTTCATTTACCAAAAAACATAGGTTTGCCGCTTGTTCTTCATCGTCACTATTGTTTGAGTCACTATCACTCCATATGGCTATCATTGCTTTCTTAAATTCCTTCCTCGCTTTTGCTTGCGTTTTTCAACTTTCTTTTGTAAAATGGGGCAATCTTTCACCACATATCCTGGTAAACTACAGTAAAAACAAGGACCAAAATTAGACTCATTTTTATTGTTTAAGGGTTTGTTACCTTTTGAAAGTTTCTCATTCTTCGTCAAGGAAGATCCTTTTTTGTAGAACTTCTTGGGATCGAATCTCTTTGACTTGAAAATCTTCTTCAGTCCTCTTGCGATCATCGCCATGGAATCTTCATCTTCTACACTAGATTCATTTTCCGAAGAGTAGTGTTCTTCACTAGTAGTTTTAAAAGCTACTCCCTTTTTTGGTTGAGTTTCTTCTTCATCTTCTTTAAGATGAATTTCATGCACAAGTAGTTTTAAAAGCTTTCTAGCACATTTTCTATTACGCCATCATTGGTAGTACAATTATCAATTGTAATAGTAGAAATTTTCTCATTCAAGTTAAGATAAAACAAACATTTAAGCAACACCTTGGATATTGTTACCGCATTATGTGGACATGGTACATATGCATACCTAATGCAATTTATAAAACAAAGAAATGTGCAAAGTGTAAGATTTATGACATCACATTAAATACAAAATCAAATTAATTAGCAACATAAAATAAATTACTAGAAATCAATTAAATATTATTCTTACCGAATAAGACGACTTTGTAAAGTCCAATCATCATCGATGAAATGAGCAATCACAACCATGTACCCTTTCTTTTAAGGCTTTAAAGTCCACATATCTGAAGTAATGGCAACCCGTCCTTCTTGTGATGACATCAATGTTTTCAACTTCTCATTCTCCTCCTTATAAGCACGCATGATGTCTGATTTTAAAGTATTTCTTGAGATTATCTTAAAATCAGGATTCAAACTATTTGAATATCTTTTAAACCCCATTTAATCAATTATACAAAGAGTATGCCCATGCAATACAATCATATTCCACAACTCATGCCTTGTGATGTCAGGATTGAACTTATATTTTCCCATTGAAACAGAGGAACTATCCTTTTTAACGGTTGCTCTCAAGATACTTTGTCTTACATCAACTTGATTTTTCACCTTAAAGCATCATTTCAAATGGTCCCTCAAATGTGTAGTTCCACTCTTCCTATATAAAATCCTTCTTACATCCACTACAAATTATCCTCATTTTACCTTTCATCATCCTCCTTTCAAAATGATCCCACACACTTGAGGTTAGCTTTCTTTTATGCCCACTCTCAATGTCAACATCATTTGTTTGACCACTACCATGCTTAGGAATATTTTTTGCAGCAACATTATCTCTTTCACTAGGAGCACATGATTCACCATGCATTGAATCCACATCAATAAGGTCCGAAGAGTCACAATATGAGTCATCTCAATTTGCACTGTTAAGAAATGAATTAATATGATATTGAACAAAAAAAATTCAAACAAACCTAATTGAATCGATAAACACCCACGAAATCCAAAAAAAGTAACTAGAAATTTAACACCACCTCCTCCCAAAACAAGGTAAGACCACAACAAGATCAACGAAACCAATCAGCCGACTTCACTACAAAAATGCCAATAATCAGAAGACACCCAACAATTAAGTAAACCCACATCTCCCAATTCCCCAAAAATTCATCACATTCCACTCTCAACTGGAGAGAAAAGGGGAAAAAAATTAAGTAAATCCACTACATCAAACTGACCGGTATAGTTTGCTCAGTAAATTAATGGAAAAAAAATTAAGTAAAGCCACATCATATGTGTAGTTTGCTCAGCAAATTAACGAGAACAAAAAATTCAGGGAAGAAAAACTTACCAAGAGCCAAGACTCAACTGGAGAAGAGCGGTAATGGTTCACGGCGCGGAAGGGCGAAGCAGCTTGGGTTCACGGTGGTGAGGTGGCAAGTGGCGACCAGCTTGATTGACAGCGGTGAGTCGTAGCGGCGAGTGGCGACCAACGTGGACCATGACTCACACCACGATGCATAGGGCGTTTGATTTTTCCGTTAGGGCCTCAGATACGAGTATACCAAAGATCCTGAGTGGTGGAGGAGGAAGATCGAAGGAGAGAGAAGGGAGGTCCGATGGCCTCCACGCCTGAGCTGGAAAGACACTGCCGGCGACGAGGAGCAGCAGTGATGAGGGGAGATAGAGAACAGCGAACTGGAGAGGGCAGAGGGCTAGAGGTAGGGGTGTGCAGAAAAAACCGAAACCGAGAACCGATCCGAAAAACCGAAAAACCGATCAAAAAAACCGGTTAACCGAAGTAAATTATTCGAAATGACCGGTTCGGTTAACCGAATCGGGAAAAGAAATCGGTTCACGGTTCGGTTGGTCCGGAAATGCGGTTAACCGAAAACCGGTTTTTTTTATATGGGTATATAAAGTGGGCATTAAAAAAAACCCTAGAGCTTGGCTTTGCTTGCTTTCCACTTTCGAGAATTCCAGATCCAGACCCCTCTTCACTTCAGTCTTCAGTCTTCTCTTCTCTTCGGCAGTTCGGCTCATCTTCCCTCTTCTAGACTTCCATTTTTTCAATTTTTCCTTCGGCCCTTTCTTCTTCCAGACTTCAATTCTTCAACCCTTCGTGACTGACTTCGGCCCTTTCTTCTTCCAGACTCCAGTGCACAGTTGTTCAAGTTTTTCGAGCGCCAGATTGTTCGGGTTGCTCAAGTTTTCTCCCAGGCCCGAGCCGCACGATTCAACTTTTCTGGGTATGATTTCAATTTGTTTCAGGTTGTTTATGTATGAGTATGGTTTCGATTAGGTTGGATTTGTCTGGGTTTTGATTTGGTTTGATTTTTATTTCAATCTGTCTGCTGCTGCCTGTTGCTACTGCTGGTTGTGTGTACCAAATTTCGGTTTTTTTTCCAGTACTTTGGTTAACCGTTAACTGAACCGGAAGTTTGTTTAACCGATCCGAAAATGCGGTTAACCGAATATTTCGGTTCGGTTACGGGTCGAATGTTGGCCGATCCGAAAATTCGGTTAACCGAGAAATTGGTAATTTCGGTTCGGTTACGGTTCGGTGTTTTCACTAACCGAATTTCCGGTTAACCGATGAACCGGTTAACTGGTTTTGCACACCCCTAGCTAGAGGAGTGCATGTCGTGAGGGAGGGAAGAGTCCAGAGTGTGAGTTTCTAGGGTTTTCAGACTTTATTAAGCGATTTTTTTAAAATTAAAATAATAATTGGGTCGGATTTTTTAGTCGGATTGGGTGGACCTAACTCTGAATCCGATCCGACCCAATTTGGATTTGGATTTTTTTATAATCGGATTCAGATCGGATTTTTATAATTCGAATTCGGATCGAATTATTTCTCCTCGGATAGGGTCGGATTTGCCTCGAACTCGGACTACATTGTCATCCATAAGACAAACTGATCTTTATTGTTTTCATTGTTAATAATGGCCTCTCTGTAGTCGTTGTTGAAATTGGTAGAGTCATAACTGGGCCAAGTAGCCTATTTGCCAAAGGATACCGTTTTGATTTTCCAGTGCTGACCAATCCTCTACATAAGTCAATTATTGTGCTCAAGTTTTGTAGCTCTGGATGTCTTGGAATATCAAGCTCATAATGTTGCAGTTCATACTTAAGATGCATCTTCTCATGCTCTGAGAAATCCTCTAAAGTATGGATAATTCTTATCAACAAAACAACATATATCATTAATCTTGAATGATTTGCACCCATCTTTATGATTCAAAGCTGAGATCAAAAGCTCCGTTGTTTGCTCACTAAATTTGCTATTGAGCTCTTGCAGTTGTTGATCAACGGTAGCAATAAAAATCTCAACTCGCAAATAATGCTCGATGTTATAGTATTTTTCTTTCCTTGTTTCTAAAGTTATCTAGGTACATCAATATAGATAGCATCCATGTCTAGAATTAAAATGTCATGTTCACAAAATGACTTCACATTCTCAAATAGAATTTCCCACCCCTTATTTCTCAACTTTTCAAGCAATTGCTTTGTACTCCTCACTAAGTGCATAGCATTCACAATGTCCTGGGACTTTTTTTAAAAGGCTTGGAAAAGTGCATCAGTTATTCCCATAATCTCCTTAATCACATGTAAAATGAACACAAATTCAAATTACATAAAGAGTTTCAAAGCATGTTTAGCATCCCGTTGTTGAGAAAATGAAGATCCTTCCTCAGCTATATTGTCAAGCACTAAACAAGTTGGACCATAGAGTCTGACCATATAGTTTGGAGTACATATGTGCTGTGGTCCATACTACGTTTTGCCAATTTCCCTCCGTTTGATAATAACGACAATTCTAAGAACCTGGTATAAGATATACAAGGGATTGGAATTCAAAGATTTTATAGTTGCTCGCATACAATTAATTATCACATAGTCTTACATGGTACAAGATATACTGCATGATTCTCCAATATATATAGGAAATCAATCATTACATAATGATTAGCTAAATTATCAACTTTCTCATTGTTGTTGGTGTAGATGAAATGTTAGTGAGTTCCAACCTCAGTCAGCAGTTCAAGAAGGGAAAACGCGGTAGAAGTTAGCTGGGCGGGGGGTCCAACCGTCCCAAACCTTTGAAGTTTTGGCAGAATGGGAGGACCTAGACGTCCTATTGTAGGTTTTGGCAGAATGGGAGGACCTAGGTCAAAACTATGGGCTCATGCTGACATATTAGCGTCTGGCTCCCACGAAGAGGGCCCTAGCCATGATTCAACATCGAACCAAGTTCCTCGAAACATGGAAGATACTGCCACCTGGCGTGGCCCAGTTGGTCTCAACTACACCAATAGAGAACTAAAGAAAGCAAGAGCGACAGTTGAAAAGAGTGAAGGGGTGAGATGCTGCGTATACCAAGTTCCACGGTACCTAGAACGTCCAGCGCATGATGATACTTTTAGTCCTCGCCTTGTCTCCATAGGACCCTACCACTATGGAGAAGCCCGACTAAAAGGCATGGAATTCCACAAGTACCGCATGCTTAATTGCATTCTCGATCGCACCAAGAAAGACTTACGTGAGTTCTATAATGTCGTCAAAAAAGTTTTGCATCAAGCTCGGGCTTCTTACCAACATTTGCCAGAGAGCAGTCTCCCTAACCATAGGTTTCTGAGGATGTTGGTTCTCGATGGCTGTTTTGTGTTAAGAGTTCCTCGAAGGTTGTTACGGAAGACCGTATACAACACTCCATTATGATCCAGGGGATCCTATATTTGCTAAACTCTACATGCGACATGAAATTGAGAGGGACATTCTCTTGCTTGAAAATCAAATACCACTATTTGTTCTTAATCAGCTATACGACGTCCAGTTCAGCTGTACACATAATGATCAAGTCCTAAAGCTGTTGGGTTTTATGGCCCAAAATCTCGAGTATCGGCACGGGGAGCCCATGCTGCACAGACACGGGCGTGCCAAGACGAAGAGCCGAAGACGAGAGGGACAGAAAATTGGCACGGGGGTGCCGTGCCATATGGCACGGCCGTGCCATGTGACACGGGGTGACCGTGCCACGGGGCACGGTCGTGCCACGTGTCTTTTCGCCGCCTCTTTCGGATGCGGCTAGGGTTTCTGTCTTCAAGGAGGACTCCTCTGCGGCGGCTAGGGTTTTTCCAAGAAGGGGAAAACCCTATTCTTCAGGCCCTATAAAAGGAGGGTCAAGCCTAGGTTTCAAAACACTTCAGTACTCATAAACACATTGAGAGGTAAAAGTCGTTTGTGAGAGATTACAATAGAGAGATTGTAATTCTGCTCTTTGATCGAATCACTGAGGTGATTGTGATCGTGGTGTACTTTCCTGCTCATAGTGAATTGTTCTGGTGCTGTCGCCGTCCGTGGTTTTTCCCACATTGGGTTTTCCACGTTAAATTCCTGTGTTCTTGTTCTCTTCCTATTGTTCTGTTGTTTGTGATTGGTTGAATTTCTGATTTTCTATTGCATCCTATCGCTTCCGCTATACTGTTATTCTGATATAAATCCTAACAAGTGGTATCAGAGCTCTGGTTATAGGATGTCTTCTATCATGAGGGTAGATATTCAGAAATTCGATGGGGAGATTAGTTTTAATCTCTGGAAGGTGCAGATGAGAGCAGTTCTCATTCAGCACGGGTTGTGGAAGGTTCTGAAGGGACCTCATGTCAAACCCGAGAAGACAACAGATGAGCAATGGGCTGAAGAACAGAAGAAGCGACGTGGGTCGTTGACGGAGGACGAATGGGAGGAACTGGAGCTGAAAGCGGTTTCAGCCATACAGTTGTGCTTGGCACCACATGTCTTGCGAGAGGTGCTTGATAAGACAACTGCGGTGGATCTTTGGGCTCGGCTGGAGGAACTCTACATAACGAAGAGTCTCGCCAACAAGATCCGTTTGAAGGAAAGGTTGTATACCTTTCGTATGGCTGAAGGTACCCCTGTCCAAAAGCATTTGAATGAGTTTAACTCTATTCTTGTTGACTTGGAGAGTCTAGATGTGAAAGTTGAGGATGAGGATAAGGCTATTTTGCTTGTTGTGTCGTTACCCCCTTCTTATAAACACTTTAAGGAGATTATGCTATATAGTAATTCTAATACTATATCGTTTGAAGATGTTAAGTCAAACCTGTTGTCTAAAGAGAAGTTTGATCTTGACATTCATGATTCTGCTGAAGGATTAGCAGTAAGAGGTACAGCAACTGAAAAGGGGAACGGTAATAGGAGTAAGAACCGTTCTAAGTCTAAAAATCCTTATGCTGGTAAGACCTGCAATTACTGTGGTAAATTGGGTCATATTATTGCTAACTGCTGGAAACTGCAAAAGAAGAAGGAGAAAGAGGAAGATAATTCTGAGGAGCCTGCTGAAGCTTCATTTGCTGAATCTGATTCTGATGGGGACGTTCTGTTTGCTACCTCTACTGAAGGGGGGAGCGATTCTGATTGGATTCTTGATTCTGGGTGTACCTATCATATGTGTCCTCACAAGGACTGGTTTTCAACATATGATCCAGTTGATTCAACTGTAGTTCACATGGGCAATAATGCCCAGTGTAATGTAACTGGAATTGGTACTGTTAAAATCAAGACTCATGATGGCGCTGTCAGGACCTTATCGAATGTTCGTCATGTTCCTGACTTGAAGCGTAACCTCATCTCGTTGGGCACCCTTGAATCCAAAGGGTGCAAATATTCAGCTGAAGGTGGAGTTCTGAAGGTCTCAAAGGGCAGTAGGATTCTGCTGAAGGGTTTGAGGCAAGGAGGCCTCTATGTCTTGCAGGCATCTACTGTGACAGGTTATATGAAGGAAAGTTTATATAAATCATCTCCTAGAGCTAAGTTCAAGCATTGAGCTAAGTTCAAGCATTGCTTGAACTCAGTTGGTATTCGCAGTCATTGAGAAGCCCTGCGGGGCATAGCCCCATAGGGGGCATCACCCTTAGGGGTGAGACGACGGCGACGGAAAGTTGAAGATTGGAGATTTTGGTCCAAGGTGGAGATTGTTGGGTTTTATGGCCCAAAATCTCGAGTATCGGCACGGGGAGCCCATGCTGCACAGACACGGGCGTGCCAAGACGAAGAGCCGAAGACGAGAGGGACAGAAAATTGGCACGGGGGTGCCGTGCCATATGGCACGGCCGTGCCATGTGGCACGGGGTGACCGTGCCACGTGGCACGGTCGTGCCACGTGTCTTTCGCCGCCTCTTTCGGATGCGGCTAGGGTTTCTGTCTTTGAGGAGGTCCTCTGCGGCGGCTAGGGTTTTTCAAGGGGGAAAACCCTATTCTTCAGGCCCTATAAAAGGAGGGTCAGGGCCTAGGTTTCAAAACACTTCAGTACTCATAAACACATTGAGAGGTAAAAGTCGTTTGTGAGAGATTACAATAGAGAGATTGTAATTCTGCTCTTTGATCGAATCACTGAGGTGATTGTGATCGTGGTGTACTTTCCTGCTCATAGTGAATTGTTCTGGTGCTGTCGCCGTCCGTGGTTTTTCCCACATTGGGTTTTCCACGTTAAATTCCTGTGTTCTTGTTCTCTTCCTATTGTTCTGTTGTTTGTGATTGGTTGAATTTCTGATTTTCTATTGCATCCTATCGCTTCCGCTATACTGTTATTCTGATATAAATCCTAACAAGTGGTATCAGAGCCGATGGTGCGTTCGGCTAGGCAACAAAAGGTGTGGCATGTAGACCCCATGGACGAGCTTGGTGAAATGACACGCAGGTGTTGATCGAGCGGTAATACGTGTACTGCAGCGTGGCTCGATGGTGTGGATAAGCTCTTGATGGGTGGCTTGACACCTTGGTAAAGGCTTCCGCTCAAGGGGGAGCTTGTGCACTCATGTGTGAGGGGGAGATTGTTGGGAACGTCACACATGAGTAAAGAAGTCCCACATCGGGAGTTTGAGAAGAAGGGTCATGGTATATAAGTCAAGTGGGCTACTCCTCCTATTGCCAATTGGTTTTAGGATGGAACCTCACTTGGGCTTGTTGCCATGGACCTTGGTTGAAGTGGGCTCCCTCCTTGGATCTCCCTAACAAAAGCTAATGTTAAAAGCATTCGATGTCTCCACTTGGGTGATAGGGAGGAGTGTGCTGCCATCCAACGAAGAGAACTCTGTCCTTTTAGAGAAACTCCAAGCTCACGCAGGTATGCTAAGTTGCCTCGAAATTTTGTGGGAAAAACTCATGCACGGGAGAACAGAGGAATCCACGACGATAGCAGTGCAAGAAGAGGGAATGAGCAGACCTATGACAAATGTTGGGCCATATACCATCCCCAGTGTCACCGCACTGAAGGAGGCTGGGGTTATATTCAAGTATACAGAGAGGCTACCGTTTTGGGAAATCAAGTTCGAGGAGGGGGGAGTTTTGGAGATACCTCAAATCATGATATATGAGTCCTCGGAATTCATCTTCCTTAACCTCATGGCCTTTGAGCTCCACCATGTCACTCGTGAGCACGATTGGAAGATCACACGATACATTCTTTTCATGGATAGCTTAGTGAACTCTGCCGCTGATGTGGCTGAACTTCGTGCTCAAAAGATTATTGTTGGTGCAGGACCTAGCGATGAAGAAATTGCAAACTTGTTTAATCGTCTTGGTAGGCCAACGTTCATCCCGTTTAACCAATTTAACGACCTGAGTCAGAAAATACATATGCATTGTGACAGAAGAACCAATCGATGGCGAGCCAGTTTGATGCATACTTATTTTAACACTCCCTGGGCCATCATCTCTGCCATAGCTGCTGCTGTTTTGCTGCTTCTCACCATTCTGCAAACGTGTTATAGTATAGGGCAATATTACCAATAATCAACGATATGCTGTTGAGTTGATTGCTAATAGGTCGTTGTTGTGCTGGTCAATACTGTTAATTTGCTGCTATTTGTGGTGATATTGTAATGATTTGCTTGTATGTATTTGCTTGTGTGTATTTGCTTAAAGTTGCTTGTATGTGCTTGAAGCTGAACTTTATAAAGTCAGTGCATCTGTAATATATTTGCTCGGTGGATCTGTAATATATTTGCTCCTAATTTTGAACGTTTACTCAAGTATTCAAAAACATAATAATATGTAAATGAACAGTTATGTAAACAACTGGTATTTACATGTGTTTGTATTTGACTTGATACATGGGCCCTTGTAATCACAATCAATATCTGTGCACACAGTTGGACAGCTTAATACTCCTTGGCTCTATGTGTCTTTTTTTTTGGGGGGGGGGGGGGGGGGGGGGGGTTGGATATCGCAATGTATACATTAAGCATACTAGCTAGCAATAGTCACATTTTCAAATAAAGTATCGTCATTCCAATTACAAGCAAGACAGCAGTTAACAAGGCTTTGGTTTAAGTCCCCAGATCGATGATCAATGTCTGTATTTTGGCGGGAAATTGCTAATCCTAGCAATTAGGTTTTGAATTTCTTGCCAATTCTGGGGTTTTATTTGAAACATTTGAATCGAGTTTTCACCCAACCTTGGAAGATGATGTGGTTACAGTGCATAATGGTGGAAAAGAGAGCCGTACATGAAGAGATCAAAGTTGGAAATATGAAGATGTTTATTTTTGGATTAAGTCTGAGGAGGCTGCGATTTAGTAGAGTGAGGGTCAAGAGGGCAAATTGATCTTTTTCATTGGTTCAAAAGTATTCCCATGAGCTCAACCCATTAGGCCCTATCTCAGAGGTTACCAGTGGGACACAACGAGCCAGGGAGGGGAAAGCTAGTTTGGATACCAAAAGCTCAGGTCAACAAGCCCAAGAACCAAGCCAAATCACACAGCCTCAGCCACAGGGTACAATATATGTGTCTCCCCCGAATCGAACCTAGGTGAAGAGTGTAGGAGAAGCAACACTTAACCATTCGACCAAGTGCCCTTCGGTACCCTTTATTGTATTCTATTCCTTTTGAATCCTCCTAAAAGTCACGTCATTTAATTTAACAAAGATAATAATGTATCTTTAGTAACAACACAGGCCTCATTAAATCATCTTAGGCCTTAGCTGAAGTTTTTGAATGCATGGATTTGTGCTTGAAGCAATTCACCTTCCCGTCCATCGGAAATTTTATTGGAGTGCTGACGAAAAAAAAAAATAAATGTTTAGGTTTTGTTTGGACCTTGAAAAATTTGGTGGAAAGAAGAAAATTCAGGAAAGTTACTTTTTTTTTCTTGTGTTTGGTTTAGAGAAAATCACAAAGAAAAAAATATGGAGGAAAGTTTGGTGGAAAAATTGTTAGAAACAAGTGACAAAATTTTCCTCATAAAATTGTGAGGAAAGTTTGAGGAAAATTCCCAACCTTCTCCAACCTTGTATTATTTAGATGGCATCAAAATGATTTAAGTAGTTCATCAACAGTCAAATTTCTCATCCAAATTCTTGCATTTTTTCCTTGATCCAAACAAGAGGAAAAAACTCATTTTCTCCCTACTTTTTTTTCCCTTCACATTTGTTTCCTTCAACTTTTCTCTCCACCAAATTTTCTAAGGAGTAAACGGAGCCTTAGTAATACTGAAAACGAGATCTCTCATAGACAATATTTTGCCTACATGTGTCATACTAGTTGCCTGTTTTCGTTAGATTCCCTTTCTTACAGTGGTATATATAATGATCATGAAGTGTGTGTGAGAAGAGAGGTTTAGATAGTCTCATAGTCATGATTATTGACCTTTTTCACTCTTTTTATCTCTCATCCTTTGTAATGAATCCACATCTTTCAGTGCCATTGGCTTGAGGTTCAAAGTATTTTTCACTCAGTTAATATCCTTAAAATTTTTGATTTTGCGAATTCCCGTTTTCAATTTGGTTTGCGTAGATTCATTCTCGGTTTGAATCAAGTTTCGATCAATTAATTAATAGTTGCTTCAATAAGCTTGCCGTGCAAAAAATGTAATTTTATAGGATATTTTGAGTCTGATACAGTTCGATTCTGATCAATTGGGATCTTCCTGTCTACTTTTAGATGAGCTTGTTTCGAATGTCAAGTCAGATATGGATTCGATCGTTTGATTTAGAGTTTGAATTTCGAGTCAATTTTACTAAATCAACAGAAATACCATTTGAATCAACATATGATCCAATCTGAATTTAGCCTGATCAAATCAATTTTGAGCAATAAATTTTGGAGAAGCTTAATTTGGCACAAAACTCTTGGGGTGGTGGGTACTTCTGCTTATTTAACTTTGGAGGTGGCATATCTGATAATTTGCAATAAATCATCGTTGTCTGCTTTTTCTTTTTTCTCTAAATTTTATTAAAAAAATTTTGGGATACTTTTTGTATCACCTTTTTTCTTAGGTTCCGTTTGGACCTTGAAAAATTTGGTAGAACGAAAAAAATTTGAGAAAGTTACTTTTTTTCTTGTGTTTGGAATAGAGAAAATCATAAAAAAAAAATATATAGAGGAAAATTTGGTGGAAAATTTATTAGAAACAAGTTGTTGACTCCAAGAGCCACATATTGATTTTGATGATAACAAACAATATAATTAGTGTCATATATGAAATTATGAAGTGAGTTGATTTTATAATTATTCTACTTCATATATAATATCTATGGTCGGTCCAATATGCTTTTGTTGATGTTGACTCCATCAAGTCACAAATTGAATGGTTTTGATGAAAGAATAATAGCGTTGATTAAGAGAAGATTGTTCCAGCACATGCATCAAATATCTTGTCCAAATAATATTATATCATTATGATTTCGTATTTGATCTATTTAAATACATAATCAAGACAAGATTCTAATTGATTGCAAAAAACATTTTAGTAAGTCACAATATGGAAATTATATTTGACTAGGAAATCACTATATTCCAATTAGTCTCACATTTCGAATTTCCAAGACTTTATTTGGATATTAGAATCTGAAATTTAAATTATGGTTTACTTGTGAAATCATCTTGATGTCATTACTTATTTAAAAGATCATGTGAATAAATTGGTAACATAAATCAACCATGATTCATTGATTAAGATTGTTTCTATGTTTGGGATAATTGTATAGTATTGCCAAAATGATATCTTTTATTTAAGGATAGAAATATTGAAAGATATGATCTGAGGATTATTTCCTATTGAGTTTATATACATAACAAGGTCTTGTAAGTCTTATTGAAGAAGGAAATCAAATCAAGATTACTTCCATTTAGATCAAGCTAAGCCAAGACCAAGAAGGCTATAAATATGAGAGCTTGGAGCAAGTCTACTGTTGGGTTTTATGGCCCAAAATTCGAGTACCGGCACGGTGGGACGACGCTGCGTGAACACGGACGTGCCACGACGAAGGAGCACCAAGCCGAGGGAGGCAGAAAATTGGCACGGGGGTGCCGTGCCATGTGGCACTGGGTGACCGTGCCACGTGTCTTTTCGCCGCCTCTTTCGGATGGCGGTTAGGGTTTCTGTCTCCGAGGGGATTCCTCCTGGCGGCTAGGGTTCTACTTTAAAGGAAAAACCCCTACTGTTTAGACCCTATATAAAGGGGGTCAAGCCTAGGATCTAAATAACTCCATATCTCCTGTACTCATACATACATTGAGAGGTAGAAGTACTTTGTGAGAGATTACAATAGAGAGGTTGTAATTCTGCTCTTAGATCAAGTCACTGTGGTGATTGTGATCGTGTTGTATTCTTCCTGCTCATAGTGAATTGTTCTGGTGCTGTCGCCGTCCGTGGTTTTTCTCGATTTGGGTTTTCCACGTTAAATCTCTTGTCTTCTTATTTCTGTTTTCTGTTATTCACTTGATTTCTGAATTTCTAATTCATTATATTGCTTCCGCTATACTGTTACTTTGATATTAATCCTAACATCTACTATGAGGGAAAAACGATTCAAGTGAAAAGAAGAAAACTGAGCTTACCAATTGCATAGCTTACTTGTGATATTACTCGAAATATTGTATTCTGATTAAAAGTTGTGAGTGTTTTGAGGAAATCTTTATTAAAGAGTGAACTTAGGAGTTGGTGTGAGGTCACAACTCCTCCCTTTCTTAAATCAGTTGTTGATTTAAGTACTTGAGATCTCTAGAGTGAGGTAACTCTGAGAGATTGTGAGAGTTTATCTTAATAAGAAAAGTAGAGTTGAATCCTAGAGTTGGATAACTCTAGAGAGGGACTTAAGCCTGATTGAGGCCCAACCTCGTTAAAATATCGTTGTGTATCTTGCTTATTTAATTTCCGCACTTAATTTTTGCTTTCCAAATTAATTTAAAGTTTTATATGATCACCCTATTCACCCCCTCTAGAGCGATCTAATTCTTCAATTGGTATCAGAGCGGGTGCTATTATCTTAAGACTTAACCGTCTAATAGCTTCGATCCCATGGCTAGTTATAATTTTGATTCTGATTGTCCACCTCTTTTTATGGGTACTAACTATTTTCGATGGCAGGAAATTATGGAACTCTATGTTAAGCACAAAGATCTAGATCTTTGAAATATTATCAAGAAAGATCTCACTGTCATTGAAAAATCGAAGGATCAGTTTACCAACGAGGATTACAGGATGATTTCCCAAAATTCGAAAGCCATTAATATGCTATATTGTGGTCTTTCTATTGATATTTGTGAATCAGTTTTTCATTATAAGAGTGCCTAAGGTATTTGGGATTATCTTTGTTGTCATTATGGATCTAATGAAGAGATTGTAGATCTTGAAACAATTACAAATGAGAAGAATGGTTATGACAGAAGTGAGCCCCATGTAGAGTTAGTGGAAAAGCAAGACCAAGAAGAGGATGAGTTCAAAAAGAATATTCAAGACTCATCAACTCCAATGAGTAAGGAAAATGAGGTAAAAAATTTCATTGATAATTCTTCTCAATATTGTCTCGACTTTATTGATTTAAATACTACAATTGGTAATATTTTTTCAAAACTTTATGCAAGTGGTATTAAATCTAAAAAGTGGGACAAAAGTAAGAAGAAAAATTTGGCTACCTCAAGATTCTCTCTTGTTTCAAACCCGTATGGACCTAAGAAAAAATTTTGTCCCATATATTCTATTTTGCATAACTCTATGAAGAATCGACAATTTTTTGTAAAATTATTTGGCCATAATTTTAAAATATTTAAAAAGTCACCACAAGCATTTAAATTTCTAAAAAGCTCAAGAGGGAGAATAAAATGTGGGGCTTCTCAAAATCAGAAGAAAAAACTGGTAAGTGTTGGGCTACCTAAGGTAAAAATAAGGTAAACTTTTAATTTATCCGTTTTCCCCTTCCATTTTTATCATAACCATGTAGGGAGGGAAGATAAAATTAGATATGCTTAATAATCACATATTAGTTTGATTATTCTTTGATTATTTAGCAAAGGGTGAATTGTATATCTTATTTGTTGATAAGTGCTCTTTTGCATGGATGTTTAATATCATTATTGCTTTTAACGTTACAATCATTTTTGTTGTATATCATTCAAATATTGTGTCATATACATATTTACTGCATGAAACTTGCGTATATGCTTTGTTTATCGAATTGAGCTTTATATCCAAAAATTTGGTATTTACCCTAGTTAATTATGTGAATAGGAGACATAGCTTGATGTGGAGTATTAATGTTCAATACTTACATGCTATTATCTCCATCAATATGTATGGTTTTGATTATCCTCAATGACCTGTTCCTGGAAAAGGGAGAGAAGTGATATGCTCTGTAGTTAAATATCTTGATCCATGTGTTGTATATATCTTATGTCTATGTGACTCACAATTGGTGTTTAGTCTCTTGTCATTCATATAATATAAGACTAATTTTTCAATGGATTATGTTGTTTTCTTAATTGATTTATTTCATCCCTAAAAATTATATTGGATTAATAACTATAAAAAGGGGGGATGATCCTGACTATGTATGACTCTTGTCTTTGAATTCCTAATTGAACATAGCATATTTTTTCCATTGCTATTTTTATATGAGGATTGGATAAAGGGGAAGAGAGTACAGTAGATGGTATATAATGCTTCAATATAATTATTTCCATAATATTACATGCCTTTATAATATTCCATGACCCATGCTTAATGTTTTCAATTATTTATCAAGGGGGAGAAATAAACTTATATATTTAGAATAATCCTTATTGTGTTAATGGCTATATAGTTTTTCTCACATTACTTTTTTGATGAAATGCATACTAAAAGGGAGAGAAAAATGAATTGGCAAGCCTAAATGATTAGATCATGATAAGTATTTGTCTCTATTAATTTGGACTCTATCTTTCATAAATTAAGGGTGAGATATAATGAGTTTTCAATGGTACATGTCCCTTACCCCTGTACTTGACATCATATATCTAATTATCTTTATCAAGGGGAGCGAGAAATTGATCTGTATGATATATTTCTAATACGTTGTTATCTCCATGGTTACATGATTTTTATTATCTTATGCACTGGTCATACAGCTTAACTTACACTGAATTTTTCACATGAACTGGATTATACTTTACCTCTTGAATTATCCCAGATTAATTATGAATCAGGCACAAATAATAGGTTTTTGATGGCTAATAGTTTTATATGCCTTTTGCCCATATGCATGAGTAATATAGAAAAATTGTTTCTTGGATAATAGTATATGTATTACAGATTTTGATAATAACATTTATTTTAATTTTTGAATTTGCTAGCATATAAAATCTAATGTTTATTTTCTTGGGTACTACTATTTGGGACATAAAATATTTTCATGCCGCTATATATGATATGGTCTTATGAGCAAGATTGATATTATATGCTTCAATTATATTTATGTGGGGATAGGTTTGTTAGGCAAAAAGTTTTAATATTTATAAACCCCAAGTGCAAGGTGTATTGTTGAGTACTTAGGGTGCCGTCCACAGAGAATTGTATTTCCAACTACCAAGGCTAACTAAAGCGTCTCGAGTTAGGCGAAATTCAAAAAAAACAAAGGGTAAACTAAACTACGCTAACAAACATAGAAAAAACGACTTTGAGTTGTGATTTGACCAATGAATGAACCAACTAATTGAGACGAGTCCTAACCTATCCAAACTATATCACGAACTAAAGATGATCGGTTGCACCATCAAAGATCATCCAAGCCCTCTATCAAGGGTCCTGAGCTAATCTAATTAGCCTAACCACCTATTTTCATGGGGTTAGCCCAATTAGACCACAAAACTAGCAACCCCAGACCTAGTTCAATTCGGATACTATTTTCATATCCCGGACTCGGCTATTCCCTCTCCCACACTAACTAATTGACCTCACCTCTCAGCATAAGTCAATCGCCCAAAAATATGGATGAAAGCTCTTTCAAGCATTTCATCGAACACTTGGTGGGCGTGAAGGAAAACTCTAAGTTCTAGGCATAGATTGGGCATGGTTAGGCCAAATACAAGATTAATCAGCCATCAAGAGGCTAATGACAATCCAAGCCAACACAATCTACCAACTAAACATCACAAACACAACAAAACCTAAACTAACAAACAAGAACATAAACTTGAAGAGCAAAACAAAGAGAATGAAATAAAACAAATCTAAACAACTATATAACATAAATCAACAATGAAAACTAAACATAAAAACCAAACAAAACAAATTCAAGAATTAAAACTAACAAAACATAAACAGGAACAACATATAAACTAAAGAGATAGAAGGGGAAAAAACTTAGTATTGAATTGATGAAGGAACTTGAAATCCAAAGGTTGAATCCAACATTCCAATCTTCAATCCTAAACTAACCCTCATCTTGAGGTTTTATTTGCTAAAACATAACCTAAACTACTCTAAGAATTGCCCCAGGAGAAGCCCGAATGACCCCCTTGCAAAAACGCCCGACGAGGTCTTAAATAGAAAATCGCGAAATCGGACGACAGACCCTGGGGACACGACCGTGCCATGGTGGCACATGGTTCGGCCCCCGGTTCGTCCTTTTTTGCCGGTTTTTGCTGTATTTCTTCGCTTTGTCCCTCTTCGCTCCTTTTTGCGACGTTTGCTTGATTTGGAGTTATTTTCTATAAAATATAAATAAAACAAGTAAAAATCCTAAAGATTAAGTTATTATACGAGCTAAAAGTGGGTGAAAGAGGTACGTAAAATAGGACAATTTATCGTCTATCACACCCCCACACCTATCTTTTGCTCGTCCTCGAGCAAAACAAAATAAAAACCAACTTAAGGACCTAACTCACTTTCGTAGAAATCACGGTTGCATTTAGCACATGCAACAAGCCCTTTAAACCCCTTGGTTCCCCCAAGTGGACGAGTAAGGTCTCGTGAGGGTTTGCAGAAGATATACCCACAAAATCTCAAAAAGGAAAAACAAAGAAAAGAGAAACAAAAATCAAAAAAATGAAAAAGACAAAACACAATACATAGATCGGGGTAAACTGTACACGTTTGGATCAACCAAAACCTCCTAATAAATCAAGCATCAGCCTGTACACAAGCATTACATGCATTTCAGGATATATCATCCCAAACAATGGCATCTAGACATCAGCTTTTCATCCCACGACGCATGAAAACATTGAATCCATCCCGGTGCCTGGTGTGCAAGTGTATCATCACCTTAAGACTTTGGCCTACTAAAATCAAACTCAATCCCACTTCACTGACACAAGCTACTTTTTTGAATAGCTAGCATGGAAAACAGACTTTTCCAGTAGCAGTATTGCTTCAAAGGGTAGCACCCAGTAGCGCATGTCTCAAAGGGGTACTTGTCGTTCCAAATTCTTTTCTTCCCCACTTTTTTTCTTTTCATTATTTTTTTCATTACAAACTCTTGCCACGCCTCAAAGGGATACACCCAGTAGCGCTTGAATTTGTTTGTTTTTGCTTTTGTTTTTGGAAAAGGGGGTGCAAACACATATAATGGGAACTGTGCAGTAGGCAAGTGGAAGAGCCGATCACGGAAGACTAAGAATATAAGGTAATGATAATATAATAGTCAGGATTGGATTACAAAGTTATAATGAACTGTTGAGGTTAGAATTGAGGCCTAAAACGACAGACTGGGATGAGTATCTATCATGCACATTACACATATATACGAGCTAATAATCAAGGTACCGGAGATCAAGGTTGATCCAAATAATACAAAATTCCCCTAAATTCAAAAGGAAAAGAAAAATTATACGAAAAAGAGAAAAATTAAAAATTTTAAACAAAAATAAAAAATTTTCACAAAAATAAGAACAAAAGTGGAGATGACCCCACCCCCACTCCTAAATCTCACAATGTCCTCATTAGGAGCTGAGAGTCACAACCAACCGCAAAACACACAAAAATAAGGAAAACAAAAACACACACATGACACACAAAACTGAAAAATATATACACAAGTTAACACACTCTTCCAAAAATACAATCTCACCCAATCAACAACAAGAGCACACATATATACAAAACTAACACCACCAAAAACAAATATATACCAATCCATTGACACCACCAATCACAACATACAAATATCCACAAGAATACAAAAACAGTGATCATAGCCATCAATGGCTCAACAAATCTCAAATTTCAACCCAAGATGATCACCAACAAAAATACAATCCCAATATTCACAACTAAACGAAAAGAAAAAGAAAGAAAATAAAAATAAACAGAAGGGGGGAAGACTGAGAACGATTATACCAGGTCGGGTACTGAATGTACCTGAACTATTCCACAAGGGCGCAAGGAGTATCAGTAACTCCTTGTTTCTCAAGGGACGAGTTGTCAGCTCGGATGCAGTCAACGCTCTCAGAAGCTTGTTGTGTGCCGTTGTATGCATCTCAAAGGGATGTAAGTAAGAGAACACTAATAAAGATGTAGCAAATGGAGTTAATGTCCTCTTAAACTTATCAATTGCCATAGAAAAATTGAAATCATGATCAAAGAAAGTACTCCACATGATTTTCCTAGGCACGTCCTCTAGGTATGCGCAATATTGGTCCAAAGAGGGATTATACCCCCGAATGTCACCTAGGGACTCATGAAATGCATGCAAGTGAGAGGGCGTAGTGGAAAGTAAGGGGGATGAAATGGGGGTTGAGTCGAGTGGTTCGATGCAAATTAGGTCGATATGATCAATACTAGGTGCGGCACCAATCACCGAACTGTCATCACACAACTCCTCGAAAGGAGCCTTCCCAAGATATGGCTCAACCAATATAAGTTCTTCTGACCAAAAAATTAAAACATCCTCTAGAGAACTAGCATCACCCTGATAAGTCTCGCTAATCTCTAATCCCGTGCACTGAGCTAAAGGGAGGGGAGAAGCATGTAAGGTCAGAGCACTAACACTAGTGCCCATAGGTGTGCTAGAAAAGGATGGAGCAACGAACGTCAATGGAGTTAAGGGAAGGTCAAACACTTCTCCTGGGTCGGTCAAATGTGCATCATCAATAACATTAGACCCTAGGGGAAGGGAAGACTCACAATCATCATAGAGATGAGCCTTAAGTCTAGGGCAAGGTAGACTAGGGTCGGTCTCATGCAATAAACTCCACTCCCTCATCCTACTAGCAAAGCATTCATGTTGTTCATTCATTGCCCCTATCATGGCATCAAGTCTAGCGTAGCATTCATTGGAAACATCATGATAGGGACAAGAATTCACATCATGGTCAAAAGATTGGCAAAAAGAGCACAACACATGAGGGTAAGAAGAATAGTAATGATATTGGTCCCTAGCATCATTAGATTGCCATTGACGCTAAGCTAGAGACTCAAACAAATCCCATATGTCATCGACATCTAAGGAATACAAACCACCATAACACATGGACTCAAGGATGGCTCGAGTCTCATGTGTTATCCCCTCAAGCACAGTATCGCATATTTCCCATTTTTCATATGTGAAATGCACATATTGAGCACGATAATCATACAATTTAGACAAGTATTCCTAAAAAGGTTCATGCTCAACTTTAGGTAAATGGAAAATAGCCATCTTAAAATATTTTTTATTTTTTTTTGAATTTTTTGAATTTTTTTTTTGAAAAAGGCCTAGTCTCGAATGCTCAAGGAAACTCCAATATTTAAAAACGTCAATTCCCCTGCAACGGCGCCAAAAACTTGCTAGGCAAAAAGTTTTAATATTTATAAACCCCAAGTGCAAGATGTATCGTTGAGTACTTAAGGTATCGTCCACAGAAAATTGTGTTTCTAACTACCAAGGCTAACTAAAGCGTCTCGAGTTAGGCGAAATCAAAAGAAAATAAAGGGTAAACTAAACTACGCTAACAAACATAGAAAAAGCGACTTGGAGTTGTGATTTGACCAATGAATGAACCATCTAATTGAGACGAGTCTTAACCTACCCAAACTACATCACGAACTAGAGATGATCGATTGCACCATCAAAGACCACCCAAGCCCTCTCTCAAGGGTCATGAGCTAATCTAATTAGCCTAACCACCTATTTTCATGGGGTTAGCCCAATTAGACCACAAAACTAGTAACCTCAGACCTAACTCAATTAGGATACTATTTTCATATCCCGAACTCGGCTATTCTCTCTCCCACACTAGCTAATTGACCTCACCTCTCAGCATAAGTCAATCGCCCAAAAATATGGATGAAAGCTCTCTCAAGCATTTCATCGAACACTTGGCGGGCGTGAAGGAAAACTCTAAGTTCTAGGCATAGATTGGGTATGGTTAGGCCAAATACAAGATTAATTAGCCATCAAGAGGCTAATCACAATCTAAGCCAACACAATCTACCAACTAAACATCACAAACACATGAAAACCTAAACTAACAAACAAGAACATAAACTTGAAGAACAAAACAAAGAGAATGAAATAAAACAAATCTAAACAACTAAATAACATGAATCAACAATGAAAACTAAACATAAAAACCAAACAAAACAAATACAAGAATTAAAACTAACAAAACATAAACAAGAACAACATATAAACTAAAGAGATAAAAGGGGAGAAAACTTAGTCTTGAATTGATGAAGGAACTTGAAATCCAAAGGTTGAATCCAACATTACAATCTTCAATCCTAAACTAACCCTCATCTTAAGGTTTTATTTGCTAAAACATAACCTAAACTACTCTAAGAATCGCCCCAGGAGAAGCCCGAACGACCCCCTTGCAAAAACGCACGAAGAGGGCTTAAATAGAAAATCGCGAAACCGGACGACAGACCCGGAGACACGACCGTGCCATGGTGGCACGGCCCCACCGTGCCATTCCTCTGACACGGTGGTTCGGCCCCCGGTTTGTCCCTTTTTGCTGGTTTTTGTTGTATTTCTTCGTTTTGTCCCGTCTCCGCCCCTTTTCACGACGTTTGCTTGATTTGGAGTTATTTCCTACAAAATATAAATAAAACAAGTAAAAATCCTAAAGATTACATTATTATACGAGCTAAAAGTGGGTGAAAGAGGTATGTAAAATAGGACAATTTATCGCCTATCAAGGTTCATGCTTCGATTTGATATATTTTTATGGAAGAACCTATGCTAGATCTAGACATGAACCTATGACCTCATAATCCATGTATACATCCATCGTTAGACTATGGCTTTGCATTGATATGACTTTTAATATTTTATTGCATGATAAAATGTTACTTCATTTCTCTTGCATAAAATATTATATATATGCTTTAACTACTTTTGTAATGAAAAATAGCTTGATTAATATGTACAATATCTACACATTATACCTTATATGACTATAATTCTTTAAAAAATGGTCATATCAAGATTCTAGTCGTTAATATGAATTGGTGTGGATACTGTTATATGCTCAACTTGTATATTTCATGCCATATGAATTACCTTAAATTAATGATTTTTGAAAGGGAGAGATTTTATTGATTATTTGATCTGTGCCCCATGTTTAATTGCCTTTGGAGGAGAGGTAATTTATTCTAAATCTCTTAGCATGCCATTTTTAAGATATCCAAATGAATTGGTTGATCTTGATGATATGTTGTTTAAGCTTATAAGGTTAACCCTTTCTTCTTCACAAGTGTCATATTAAGAGGGAGCAATGTTATTAATTGGTTAGTATATATTTCACATCCCTTTTTAATGATGACAAAGGAGGAGAAGAACGAGCTTATGGTAAATGTATGCAAGGATCAAGGTATGTATCTTAATATTGCTTCACACTAATGTTTGGTTGTTTGTCATCATCAAAAAGGGGGAGATTGTTGACTCCAAGAGTCACATATTGATTTTGATGATAACAAACAATATAATTAGTGTCATATATGAAATTATGAAGTGAGTTGATTTTATAATTATTCTACTTCGTATATGATATCTATGGTCGGTCCGATATGCTTTTGTTGATGTTGGCTCCGTTAAGTCACAAATTGAATGGTTTTGATGAAAGAATAATAGCGTTGATTAAGAGAAGATTGTTCCAGCACATGCATCAAATATCTTGCCCAAATAATATTATGTCATTATGATTTGGTATTTGATCTATTTAAATACATAATCAAGACAAGATTCTAATTGATTACAAAAAACATTTTAGTAAGTCACAATATAGAAATTATATTTGACTAGGAAATCACTATCCAAATTAGTCTCACATTTCGAATTTCTAAGACTTTATTTGGATATTAGAATCTGAAATTTAAATTATGGTTTACTTGTGAAATCATCTTGATATCATTACTTATTTAAAAGATTATGTGCATAAATTGGTAACATAAATCAACCATGATTCATTGATTAAGATTGTTTCTATGTTTGGGATAATTGTATAGTATTACCAAAATGATATCTTTTATTTAAGGATAGAAATATTGGAAGATATGATCTAAGGATTATTTCCTATTGATTCTATATACATAACAAGATCTTGTGAGTCTTATTGAAAAAGGAAATCAAATCAAGATTACTTCCATTTAGATCAAGCCAAGCCAAGACCAAGAAGGCTATAAATATGAGAGCTTGGAGCAAGTCTACTATGGGGGGAAAACGATTCAAGTGAAAAGAAGAAAACTGAGCTTACCAATTGCTGGGCTTACTTGTGATATTACTCGAAATATTGTATTGTGATCAAAAGTTGTGAGTGTTTTGGGGAAATCTTTATTAAGGAGTGAACTTAGGAGTTGGTGTGAGGTCACAACACCTCCCTTTCTTAAATCAGTGGTTGATTTAAGTACTTGGGATCTCTAGAATGAGGTAACTCTGAGAGACTGTGGGAGTTCATCTTAATAAGAAAAGTGAAGCGTTGAATCCTAAAGTTGGATAACTCTAGGTGGGAACTTAAGACTGATTGAGCCCAACCTCGTTAAAATATTGTTGTGTATCTTGTTTATTTAATTTCCGCACTTAATTTTTGCTTTCCAAATTGATTTAAAGTTTTATACAATCACCCTATTCACCCCCTTCTAAGGCGATCTGATTCTTCACAAGTGATAAAATTTTCCTTATAAAATTGTGAGGGATGTTTGGGAAAAGTTTTCAAAAGAGTTCCTAATCTCCTCCAAGCTTGCACTACTTAGATGACATTCAAATAATTCATCAACATTTATATTTCTTATCCAAATTTTTGTATTTTTTCCTCAATTCAAGCAAGAGAAAAATACTCAATTTCTCCTTCTTTTTTTTTCCTTCACATTTTTTTCCTACAATTTTTTTTCCACTAAATTTTTTAAGGATCAAACGAGGCCTTAAGAAAAATTTGACATTTCCTTGATGCCTTGATTTGACATGATCAATTAATTCTCATGCTATCCCAGCGAATGCTCGATCGAGGGGTCTTTCCAGACGCCAAAGAAGACAGATTTTTGTTTCTAGAAAAGAATTTCAAGATTTCAGGTACTAACTCCAAATATTTGTCTTTATTTCCAGGGTGTCTTTTTGATGTAATTTCGGACTGGGTTTCGAATTAGACGATAAAATTCAGTTTCGCTTGATTGATTGATTTTGATTATTGGGTAGAGTCCTGGTTTTCGATCTTCGTCTTGAAGGCACTCTTATTTTGGTTTAATTTTAGATGGGTAGTTTGGCTATCTGACCGTTGTTAATTTGTTCAATGAAAACACTGCATGTTTATGTTATTTAGTTCATGGGGTGGTGACAAATATGTAACTTGGATTGCTTATTTTTCGAGATCATAAGGAATGTGATTTATATGGACAATGTAGGGATGGCAACGAGGTGGGTCGGGGACGAGGGACATATTCCCTATCCCCGTCCCCGCTGGGATCCCCGCTCCCCATCCCCGCCCCATTCCCCGTAGCGGGGAACAAATTTCCCCCATCCCCATCCCCAGCGGGGATTTAATCCCCGACGGGGCCCCGAAGACATTAGGTTGTCTAGCAAATGTCTCAAATTTCTCGAAGAAATATTTATTCTAAGGGTTAGGAAATTTGTTTAATAATAATTGGATATAGGTTTCTTGATTTTCTATAGAATCATAAAGTTCATGATAATATTTGTCAAATTCAGAAAAGAAACTTCTAAAGTTGCGTAGGTTGCAAATTCTTAAATTGGTTAATTTGTATAAAGCTTCTTTCCTTTTACATGTCTTGCTTGTTCTTGATTTGCTACATATTCTTAGCCTTCAAATTGTCCAATTAAGTATTTTTCAAAGGTCCATACTCCTTCTTGTGTACTGATTAGTAAGTTTCTTTTTACATCAAGTTCTACTAAGTTTTGTATATTAGAAGAAATTCTTGCATACCAGTTCTGCACTGTTCCTTGAAAAGAACTAGTTATTAAGTTGTATATAATATTTACATTTGTATCATTGGCGGCATAGATTAGTTCTTGATTTAGGGCTAATACTACTGAAGTTCTCCAGGTGTGTAGAGCTTTTCTTTTATCAATTACACAATCTAAATTTAAAAAATATCCTCTTGTAGGTACATGTTCTAAAAGTAACAGGTTTTTTGGTTTAAATTCTTCGTTAATATTTTGATGTCTTCTATAATGAAAGCTTTCAGCTTTTTTGTTCTTCATTCTTGATCTATAGTTTCTAAAAGGGTTGGAAGTTTCACCTTGTTCATAATTACTTGGAGTGTTACTTCATACACTTCCTGTGAGAACTCCTGGCTGCATATTCACTTGTTTAACTATTTCTGTTAATTGGAGATTTTCAAAGTCATTCAATAGTTCTTCGATAGACTTATTGTGCTATCCCATTATTCACTTTCTTCTTGTTTATCTTTTTTTTTTTTTTAAGTCTACTTAGTTCTTCAATAGTGTTTTGTAGTGCATCTTCTTGAGCTTTTAAAAGTTTTTGTTGATATCTTTTAAAATATTTTTCATCATCATTGTTAGGAATTAATTTTTCAGGAAGCTTAATTTCCATTGGCTTATATTCTCTTTTTGGCTTAGGTTTTAACATTCCTTCAAAAGTTTTGTTTAGTAATTGCATCTGTATTACTAATTGTTCAATTGATTCATTTATTTCTCGAATTTCATCTTTTACTTTTTTAAGTTCTATTTCAATTTGAGTGAAACTCATTATTTTAGTTATTCTTCATCATTAAACCAACATTTATTATCAAATTGGTCTAAATTATTGTCATTATTGTTGTCTAAATTTTCTAAGAATTCTAAATATGCACTTCTTTCTTCTTCATATATTAGGAGATTTAGCCTATTTTTATGTTTCCAAATTAATTCTTCCGAGCTATTAATCGTCTGAAGATAATCGATTTTTTGAATATAATATCTTTTACTTTGTCGTATTTCTTCTATAGAGTAAGTTTTATATAAATTAAGGATAATTTACAGTTATTTTGAGAAGTTATCTTTAATTCTAGTATTTCTGGTTCTTCAATTATAAAGAATAAATTCATACTAATCTTTCAATTAGAAATATTATTTTTGATTCAAAACTTATACAATTATATTTGTTTTGACATAAATATTTTATTAGTTATAGCATATCCGTATCTCCATATACTCCATACTCAATTTCTTGTATAAATTGGTCAGAATTCATTTCTAGTGTGTTTTCAAAAATATCCATTTAAGTTTTTAAAGTTTTATTCTAAGGATTATAGTAGTTTTGCACTCTAGTCCTCTAACTTTTTAATATTAATGAAGAATTTAAACCAAAAAACCCGTTACTTTTAGAACCTGTACCTACATGGGGATATTTTTAAAATTTAGACTGCTTAACTTATGATAGAAAAGCGTCAGACACCTAGAGAACTTCAGTAATATTAGCCCTAAATCAAGAACCAATCTATGCCGCTGATGATAGAGATGTAAATATTATATATAACTTAATAACTAGTTCTTTTCAAGGAAGAGTGCATAACTAGTATGCAAGAATTTCTTGTAATATAAAAAACTTAATAGAACTTCATGAAAAAAGAAACTTACTAATTAGTATAGAAGGAGTATGGACCTTTGAAAAATACTTAATTGGACAATTTGAAGGCTATGAATATGTAGCAAATCAAGAATAAGCAAGACATGAAAAAAGGAAAGAAGCTTTATATAAACTAACCAATTTAAGAATTTGCAACCTATGCAACTTTAAGAGTTTCTTTTGCGAATTTGGCAAATATTACTATGAACTTTATGTTTCTACAGAAAATCAAGAAGCTTATATCCAATTATTATTAAACAAATTTCCTAACCCTTGGAGTAAATATTTCTTTGAGAAATTTGAGACATTTGCTAAACAACCCAATGTCTTTAGATCTATAGTCGCGATAAAACCTTAATAAATAGAGAAGTAATGCAATTTTGTTTACAAGAAAGCAGAAGAAAATATGTAAAAAAAGTAACTCTCTGTTGCAAAGATCTTAAAGAACCTGGACAACATGGCTATGAAAACTATTCCAATTACAGACCAAAAAGAAAAAGAACTCCAAAGAAAAATATAACTATAGCCCCACCAAAGAAAGCACCTAAAAGAAAATTTTCTAAAAGGAAAACTACCAAATCGAAGAAAACAAAATTTGACAAAGCAAAAACTGAAAAATCAGTGAATAAACCTTAAAAGAGTAGTAAATATTTTCAACATGAAAAACTATTAGAAGCGGATTTTAACCCAGAAAATAGGTATTATAAACAAAATAAAAAACCAACCTCATGTCAATGTTGGAACTGTGGAGAAATTGGACATAAATCTATAAAGTGTAATAAAAGAAAAGCTAATATAGTAAAATTATTTTCAAAAGAATTTGAAGAAATTTAAGAAGAACTTTATCTAATAAATTCTAAAGAGTGTGATATAATTTCGAGTTGTAATGAATCTATTAGTTTAGAGGAAGAAATGGAAACATCTGAAACCGAAAGTTATTCAGATATAGAAGATGAATACTGAAGAAACAGATATAATACAGCAACAAGAACAAGAAAATAATAAAAACTATACAGGAATAATTACATTTAATCAAAAACTATATGCAAAAATAGTGGCAATACACTTATCTCTCAAAGATCCAAGGAACTTTATGAAAAAATTAGGTGATTTATTTACAAGAAAATTATTACGACATTTCAAATTCTATACTACAAAACAACCAGTTAAAGTTCAACATCTACAAGGTAATATTAGATTAAGACTAATTACTCAAGAAATTATTGAAAAATTCTTAAGTGAAAGACCTCAAAAGATTGAGACTTAATTAAATATGTTCATCTACAAGGAATACAAATCGCTATAAAAGCATGTTTTAAAGAAAGTATTAATTCACCAATTATTTTATCATTACATGATCAAAGATTTAAAAATATTCAAAACAGTCATCTCAAAACCCTACAAGGAAATTTGATTTATAAAATACTAACCTTTGAATGTTATCCAAATTACTCAGTTACTTTACAAAGTAAAAATATTAAAGATACTCTTAATCTATAATTTAAACTTTTAATAGATATGGGATTTATAATCAGGAAATGACGCATTATCTTTCTATTACAGAGGATTATATATTTTCTCTAACATCAATTTTCCTATGAAAGAAGTACATCAAACAGGAAAAATAACTATAGATCCAATCTTCTCAACCGTAAGTACCATTATTTCACCTCCAATGTAAGAAGCACGGTTACCTGAATTAACAGATTTTTAATTAGTAGATGAAAATGAAGCATCAACTAGTTGTAAAGCTCCTAGACTTTCTTATACAGAAAAAGGAAAGAGAAAAGGTAATCAATTAAATTTACCAAGAAGTGTTAATATGACAAGAATACCTAGATTCCAACATAAAAGCATAACAATGGCAAATAATAATAAAGCCCATAAGGTAAAATTAGAATACTTCAATGGACAAACATGGATAGAAAATAAAATCTTAATTGACACGGAAGCATCTCAATGTCATTGTATACCCCTACCTATTCCAGTCATCTCTATTACTAAATATAATTTTGTTACTTATGATGGAAAGAAATCTACTCTTAATCAAAAAACTAAAATTATGATGGAAACCCCTGCTTCTTTTCTATTAGAATGTGACTATTACGTTGATCATTCCATTAATAACGAATTTTATCATATCTTGTTAGGAATGAATTTCCTAGACCATTTTATGACTTATGACAAAAAACCAACCCAAATCACTTTAGTTGATAAGAACAATATAATAATCCCAGATAGAATATGAAAGAACTGTACATTCCTATCCTTATATATATTGATGTCAGAAGTACTGGATCAGATATTAACACAACAGCTTTGATAGATACTGGATCAGAAGTAACCTTTTTTCAAGATTTTCTATTATCCAAATGGGAAAAGCTTCCCTCTAATCGCAAAATCGGAATTAAAGGTGTTCATCCCAGTACAACATATTTAGACCTTGTACAGAGCAATGTATCAATCATTTTAGGCAATAAAATCCTCAATATTCCTCTCGTATTACAATATAACTCAGGATATGATATTTTACTAGGAAATGATTTCCTTAAACAATTTACAAAGTTTACTCAAACACTATATACAATGTCTCTCACTACCAAATGTGGTCATATGCTTAAAATTCCAACATTGAAACACGTTATAGAGTATGCATAAAGCGTGGTGGGCAGGGATATAAAAAAGTTGCACTCTCAACTCAGCTACAAAAATTAACCTTTCAAGTACATATAATAAAGAAAGACGATATGATTAATAAGTTAAAACAAATTTATTCTAACAAACCTTTACAATTCTGGGAACCAGAACACCTTAGAGCTAAGATAGAATTAACTCAAGTAGTTTATATTAAAGAAAAATCAATGCTTTATACCCAAGAAGATACAAAAAATTTTTCTATACAAATCAAAGAATTATTAGAAAAAGGCTCAATTAGACCCGCAAAAGGAAGCTATTCATCACCAACTTTTATGGTTATGAATGAAGCAAAAAAAAAGAAATCAAGCTAGAATGATCATAAATTACAAAAAGCTCAATCAATTCACTAAAACAGACAATTATTTCCTACACAATAAAGAAGTCTTAATTAATCTTGTAAAAAATAAAAATATTTCTCAAAATTTGACTATAAATTGGGATTTTGGCAAATTAAAATAGAAGAAGATAGCATAAAATATATAGGCTTTAGCACTTCCCAAGGATTTTACAAATGGATAGTAATGGGTTTGGGCTAAAAAAATTCACCTAGAATCTTTCAAAGAAAGATGGCTAATGCGTTTAGACATCTTAACTCTTTTCGTGTGGTTTATGTTGATGATATTCTAATAAGTTCTACGACACTTGAAGAACATCGAGAACATCTCCAATAATTCACAGAAATTGTAATAAAAAAGGTATATGTCTAAGTGAGAAAAAAAGCTACTATAGAACAAGAAAAAAATTGAATTATTAGGATTTGGATTAGGATCTAACGGTATATCTTTACAAAATCATATTTCAAGAAAAATAATGGAATATCCTGATGAATAAAGGACTAAAAAGAAAATTTAAGAATCTTTAGGATTACTTAATTATGCTAGCGCCTATATTTCAGACTTAGCAAAGAAAAAGGAAGATTTACAAAGTTTGTTAAAAAAGAATAATACAAAAGGATGGAGTAACTATCATACTCAAATGGTTAAAAATCTTAAAGAAGAATGCAGAAATTTACCACAATTGAAACTACCTGAACTAGAGGATAATTTGATAATACAAACTTATGCATCTGATAAAGTCTGATCAGTAGTATTAAAAACTGATCTTAGCGAAATATGTGGATACAATAGTGGAACTTTTTCTCAAACTGAAGAAAATTACAATACAATGGAAAAGGAAATTTTAGCTATAATACATGGAATTAAAAGATGGAGATTATTTCTTTTATCCAAGCCATTCAAAATCTTAATTGACAATAAAGCCGCAACTACTTTTGTTAAATAAGCTTTAGATAATGGACCTCATATGAGAAAACTTCATAGATGACAAATTTTTTTTTATCTCAATTTAACGCGGTTTATGAGCATGTTTAAGGAAACCATAACTTTCTTGCACACTATTTAACCAGAGAAGTGGAATATCTCAACATGACGACTCCAGAAAAACTTAAAAGCTTAAAGACATCACCAGTGACTTCAACGAACACCTAGAAACTGTTATAGCAAATTTAAAGCATCTGGAAACTGGAGTTCAAGATATTGTTGCAAATATTCGAACTGAAATTGATGAATTGGCTAAAGAAAGTATCAAAATTATCAGTGATACGAGGAAAGATCTGGAACAAGGACGGACTGTCATTATAGAACTTCTGAAAACTATTAACTCTCTGAGATCGACTTCCTCAACTATATCACCTCTAATATCTATTAGTTCTGCGAAGCTAATAATTTCACCAACTATTCGAACTACACTCAACTACACAGACTAAAAGATTTGTTCATTCTGATATCTTTGATCCATTCCTTTTAGGATATTGCAAGATTACTCAGCAAGTCTACTAAAACTTAATGAAGTTTCACAAATCTTTTACAGTGGAGCAAAATCTTTATTTGCTCGGCTCACAGCTTGCACTGAAGCAAACACAGCTACCATTTACCAAATTTATGAATTTGGATATATTGATCTTGTATATCCAGGCCCCAAGCTCACAGAACTATCACACTTCCTGACAAAAATAATCCAAACTCTGAAAACTTTCAAACAAGGTCTTACTTTTGTGAAATTTTGTACTATTCTGCCTGAGAAGGATGTAAAAACTGGAACAATATACCCCCTAATCAGCATTATTCAAGTTGGTTAAATCTCAGAAAGCTTTCAGCTAAATATTGAAGCTTCTAAGAAATTTGATCTCATTCACTTTAATGAATCATAGATAAACTACAGAAGAATTAGTGGAGCTATAGCTGTTAAATGTTATGGAGATCGACTTTATGTATCCGAACTAAAATGTTTGTTACGAGGAGCTAACTATGTCCTCATCACAAAAGAAGGAATGCAAGACAGAAAATATGACGCTGAAATTTTAAAATATCTTCTTCAACTGAAACCCGAGAACTTCCAAGGATCAACGATTGTTAGAAGCAAATTTGTGAAACTGCTCAAAAAAGAAGAAGAAAAATAAGCTTTACTACAAATGGCCAAGATTTTGCCTTAAAGATTTCATATCTCAATAAAAGATTCTTCAACAGAGGAGGTATAATCTCTTGAACATTTGATAGTTTAATTTATTATGCTGAGAGTATCATTTTTATCAATCAGGGATATGTTTTATCTATTCTTTATTCAAATATTGATATCTCATCAAAGAGTTTTAAATCTTTTTCTACAAAAAATTACTAAACCCGTTGTTTAATGGTATCAAAGCCCACCAACAAAACTAAAATTCACCTATTAAATCAAAATCACACTAAAATTTAATTATGAGTTATAAAAATAGACTGCAATCAAATTCTAGATTAAACCAAGAAAGTGATTATCTAGCCAGTCTTAACTTACTAAACTTAAAATACTATACACAAGATAGAGTTTGGGATTACCTTAGATCTTTTGACTGTACTACTAGAAGTATAAGACAAAACTTATTAAATCACTATAAAGGTAGATTAAATTATCTGATCACTCTATCAGAAAATGTACATTTAATTACTATAAATTTAATTAAAGATAATATAGCTTTATTAGATTTCACCTTTGAATATACTGTATGGTTTCAACCCAACATGAATATTAACGACTTTCAGATAACTTATTACACCGACATCGAGAACGAATAAAGCTAAAGCGAAAGAAATTAAAAAGAAAGGGTAAAATTGTAATTTAACTTTAATATTAAAAATAAAAGGAAAAATGACATTTATGTAAACTCACCCTATTAAACAAAAACAAAGGTCACTTTCTTGACCTTTTTTGCCACCCCTAGTCGGACTGTTATAAATGAGCACACTCTTTTAATTAGGCGTTCATACTACGTTGTCAAACATTTATTGTTTTTGGTGGTTGTTCTGTAAGTCAACAACTGGCACAAAGCACTAAACTTTCTATCAATGGAGATGGAAAAGAAAATTTTCAAAAACTTCACGATCAAATCTCACCATCAAGTAGTCGTTTTGTAAAACTGAAGATACAATGGACAACACAACAACAATGGCTTGTAAAAGTAGCCCCCCCAAAAAAAAAGGCACCATGATTTAATTATTGACTTTATGGCAGCATAAATGTGTACGATAATTTTAAAAGATGAATGGTAATTTCTCTCAAAAGAAAAAAAAAAGGATGATTAGTAATGCGATTTATAATAATGAATAATTATTATGGATGATGTGTAGTATTAAAAAGCATCATAGGATGGAGAACACATGTTAAAGAGCATTATAAAGTAAAAGAGTTTCTTGATCATGTGTGTGGGTTTTTTTTTTTTTGTGTGTGTGCGTGTGTATGTGTATGCACGTGAATGAGGTATAAACATTGGTGCAAATGAAAATTGAACTCAAATATCTAGTAATAACTTCTAAAAACTTAAAGAACTGACTATTATCCATAAAAAATAATAATAATGTGTATTAGTAGATTCTATCGTTTTTGATATATTTTGTTGTCAATCATGGTGAGTGTCATTGACGCACACTAGCTATAAGGCAAATACTATTCAAGAATGGGATTTTCAGTAAAAGGAGACCATCACATATAGCTTTTGTGAAAATGCTCTGTAAAATAACCGCGACCTCTTGCTTCCTGGTACGGATTGTGCGAGCCACTTCTTATCCCTTGAACAAGTGAATCCAATGATCACTTTTCACTTGTAAATTGATTCTGGACAACATGTGGCATGTTCCTCTCAGGGAGTGATATTATTTCCCCTTAAGTCCTTCGCAACGTGCAACACATGCTTAAGCATATTTTTGTAAATTTTCGCCTTAGCACTTATCGATAGAAATAGCCTAAGTGAATTTTGGAATTATAGTAGGAATTTTGAAAATGATGAAAGCTAATAAATTAATTTTAGAAAATAGATTAGTAATCTAAACGTATATGATTTAAATTGCCTGCATTTATTTTAAAGTTGAAATTATCTGAGAAATACAAGTTAAAATGACGCTTATAACACTAAAAGTAAATACCCTCAAAATTTAAAGCATTGACACACACACACACACACACACACACACACACACACACACATATTTGTGTGTGTGTGTGTGTATGTGTGTGTGTGTGTGTGTGTATATATATATGTATGTATGTATGTATGTCTGTATGTTTGTATATACACATATTGTAAATACAAATTTCGCGCCTAAAATAAATTAGACAAAAAATTAAGAAACAAATTTAGTTTTGTATTAATGTTCTATATGGGTATGATCTCTTAATAGAATACAATGAAATAATCCTCTGATTCAATCTCCTAGTAACTTAAGTCTTCTGAGGGCATGATGCTTGATCTTGGTTGATGCAGAATCAGTTGAAGGACTCTGAAACCGTTCTTGATTTTGATATACAGGTGGTTGATTGTTGACTCTGAAGCTTGTAGGTTTTGATCCTTTTCGCTTGGCTAGCTAGATGCCACTTATAGTTTGAGCCTCTAAATTCTGCAACGCTGAATGTAATTGGCCAGGTTAATCGATGCAAGGGCGAGGTTGCTTGATCTCAATTAATGAACTGGATGAAGAACACTGAAGTAGACTTCAATTTGAGATTACAGAAGATGTTGAGCTAGTTGACCTTGATCCTTATCGCTTGGTAGCTGGAGGTCGTCTATAGTCTGAGTTCTGGAGCTTGTAGAGGATGCTGAATGCTGAGCTCCTTGAGAATTAGAAGGATGACCCCTATTTATAGGCTTTCAGGCTATGGTTTTGAAATGGGCTTTGGGTTAAGGCTCATAATTTAGGTATTATTTCTTTATTTTAAATAAATAAATAATCACTATTTATTGCATCACTAGTGATACATGGCAAATTCTGATTGGCCAGAATTTACAACAAAGAAACTCATCCAACACAACAAATTAAAACAACTCTTTCAAGACTCATTATTGGAGACAAAGAGGGAAAAGCGAAATCTCCTCAATTTAGAAACATGAATCAACTAATTGAGAATTAGTTTAAGTTATTGAGTTTGGAAGATATATATGAATGACTGTAAATTACAATGGATAGCATGAAATAAACGATAATGTTAAAGTTAATACTCAAGCCACTAACAATGGATTTACAAAACAAGACAACACAAAACCAAAAAAAACCGTCATCCAAAATTCATCCAAAACAAAATAACAACAACAAAGCAAGCCATAAAGAGTTGAGCAAATGAGGGGACTTGCAAAAGAACACAACAACAAGAAAACAACTCATTCAAGACACATTATTAGAGACAAAGAGGGGAAAGTGAAAACTCCCAAATTGAACTCATCTAAGATTCATCCCTATAGAACCCTAATTCTCAAATTAAAAGCAAACTCTCCAAATAATCTCATGAATATTGATGTTAGTAGCTAAAATTCGGTTAATTCAACTTGAAACAGAGAGAGATGAGAGAAATTACCGGTGAAGGGCATGGACCAAGGCGACAAAGCGAAGAGACTACTAGCGCTACGAAACACACACAGAGAGAGAGAGAGAGAGAGAGAGGTGAGAGAGATTACCTGCCAGAGAGAGAGAGAGAGAGAGAGAGAGAGAGAGAGAGAGAGAGAGAGAGAGATTACCGGCGGGCGGCGAGCCGTACTGCGTAAGGGGGAAGCGTTGTCGAGGTGGAGGAAGAACAGACGAAATGTTGTTGAGGCGGTGGGTTTGCTCGCGAATGGCTAGGTGAGATTTTTTACTTGTTCAGCATCGGATATTAGCGTCAGATTAATTATCGGATTCTAATAGTGTCAGATTGTTTTATCCAATGCTAAATCTGACTCTATTAGCATCACGTTAGATAAGTAAATCCGACGATAATATCATATGCTATTAGGGATGAATTAGTATATCCGATGCTAATATAGTTTTCCAAAAAATCCGATGCCAAATTGGTCTCAATAACATCTGATTAGTTGTTGTCTCTAAATTTCCGATGCTGACAGTGAATTTTCTTGTAGTGTGAGTTCAATGCGTCAAAGTACAGCATTTGTGTGGTTTGCAATCACTCACACTTATTGCCATCCAAATGGAGTATTTGGTGATTCCCATATATTCTAAAGGAGGATGAGCATCAGCTCCTAATGAATCTCAATGGAGAAAATTTGAATGGGGGTATAGAAATAAGTTTTTGGTTAAGTTGTTTATACTTAATCAATGACATTACTTGTTTTTTATATTCAAATATTTCCATTAATACTTTATATAGGGTATTGATCAGATTCACCAAGTAAGTGTGACGTTTGGCTGCTTCCGTCGAGTTTGGGCTTGACTCTAGAGCACTTACAAAAGAGATACAGAAACATGGCCATTTTTAATATGTGAGGATTACTATATGATTCTGGGATGGAAGTCTAGTGTGTGACTTAATCACAAGTGGTCACAAAGGATGGATTGGTTCAAAGCTTCGTCTACAATGTCATCCTAATCAATTGATGAGTGAGTCACTGAGTAGCGGTTCAGTCATTTAGACACCTTCATTTATGCACAGGATCTCCAGGAATTCTTGGCACCATTTAGGGCATATTCTTTTCATTGGTAAATCTTATTTTACCAACATCAGCTAACTTTGATCCACATCAGCCAACTTCGACCAACTTTAACCCATTTCTACCAATTCTAATAAAAAAAATCTAACTCTAACAAAAAAAATCCAACTTTAACCGACTTCAATGAATTCCAACCCACTTCAACCAACTTCAACCTATCCCCTTCAAATTTTCATAATTTATAAATTATCATGTGAAAGTTAATTATGTTCTCAACCAAAAAAATACCCTGCGGTAATTTTTTTTTTTTTTTGGTTGGTGTATTGCAGTAGTAATTTATAAATTATTGTATAAAAATTGTATGTATAAAAACTTCCTCAATAGTTACATTAAAAAATGTCATAAATAATTTTTTTGATGCAAAAAGTCATAAATAGTTTAAAAGTTGTTAACATATTAACATTTACAACAACACTTATTAAATTATTCCCAACTTTTTACGTTAACCAACTTCTACTCATCATATAAAAAAAAAAAAAAACCCAACTTCTTCCATCTTCAATCCAATTCAACCAACTTCAACCCACTTTTACCAACTTCAATAAAAAATACCAACTAACCCACTTCAGTCAATCTCAACCAACTTCACCCATTTTCTAACCCCTATTTCCTAATGAAAAGAACATGCCCTTATTTTGGAAATAATGGGGGATTATTAAGAGATCATTTCCATAAAAATGGAAATATATGATTAAATATATATAAATAATAATTAGTTAAATTATTATATTTATGAAGAGGTGTGAATTAGTTAATTAACTAATAAATATCTCCTACTTGAAGGGGTGCAATCTTGAAGAAATGTGTCCCCTAGGAAGTATTTTTTATGAAAGGATGTCTTCCTTTCATGAGGAGGTCTGAACATCTCTATAAATATGTGACATTATGACATTCACGTACTCGTATGCATAGGATGGCATGGATTAAGAGAAAGATAATGTTCCAACGATGTTTCCATCTATTTGAGTTTATCTTAATTGCTAAGGCACTAGTGCCCAGACTTGCGAGGGCAACATGAGTGTAGAGGAGACCTCCTTGTGTCTCAAAGACTTATTTGGAAATGTCCGTTGCATACTAGGTGAATAAAGTCTTTAGGAAAAGTGACTTCAGTCTTGCCTGGAGGCCTCAGAATAATCCTCACTGAATTCTTATCCTAAATTTCCCCAACAGTTGTTAGTATCATTGAGCATTTATTTCCATAAGCACTCCAACAAAATTCCTACTGGACAAGAAGGTGAATTGCTTCGAGCATAAGAAACAAGGTAGAATATTCAATATTACGGCCTCATAGAAGTACTCTGCCAATCAAGTAGTACAACACAACTCCATGCATTCAACAAATGCAGCTAAGATCTAAGACGATTTAATGAGGCCTGTATTACTTGGACTATTCATTTTGTCTCAAGTACCTATGCTAGGCTATCAATGCTAACACGGTTGTAGAGCACAGACACTTAATTCATTCCAGAACAAGAATAACTGGTGTTTTGTGATGATAAACACCTAATGAATGTTCCTACACCAGAAACTTGTTGGTGAATCCAAGATATAGTTAAAGCCTATATCTTAAAATCATGAAGTGCACATGAAGGAAAAGGAGATCAAATCCATTAAGACGATAAAAAGCATTGAGATCTCACTTCTGCTTTATCATTTAGTTTCCTCATTTCCGGTAGTATAATACAATGAGAGAAATAGGGATCTTAAGTGGTACAGTTGAACATTATGGGTTAAAGTTATAATAAAGTATTAATTGGAGTCGGCACTTGATCTTATACTTTCACAAGAGTAACTAACTATATAAAGTTTTGATGATAACAAATCCAAGTGTAGCATACTTGCTTGAGTAATATTGTTCCAAACAAGCTCTCCAAACAGGTTCTACACAGTTGTTTATATTGATCCTACTTACCTGTTCTGTCTACTAAATGTTGAGAACAAGTTTTAAGAACAGGTTCCAAGCTTAAGTGACACAAAGATCAGCACACAACAAATCTCGACAATAGCTGACTAAGTCTTAAAGACCAAGTTCCTACATTCAGCGATACAAGATCACCCGAGTAATCAAGGTGACCAAGGTGTTTGGAGTTGCACATCCATCCTCGACAAGATGACTAATTCTTACAACAAGAAGTCTCGATTTGATTTAGGTTCTATCTTTTAGATTCTTGTTAATATGCCAATCTTGAAAGTCTCAATCTAACACTTCTTGAAACGGTTTTCGAGATTTGCTTCAGAACACCATTTCCAAACAACCCTGCAAACAGGGTGCCTAGGGTGTTCCTGAAACTGCAACGGCCACATCCGTTTTACCTGAAAATTTCTTTTGGTTGGCTGGCTGCTCTAAGAATCCTTTTATGAAATCCTAGGCTGATTAGTTAAGTCCTAAAAAGATTATTATTTATTATATATATGTAGCAGATTGCAAAACCATTTTTGCTAGAGATTTTTTTCAAAATCCGAAAAATCTTTATTCCTTATTTTTAGGCCATGATTGATTCAAATTTTGAAACCAAGATTTTTATCCTTTTTTGGGCTAAATTACACGGCTATATTAAGTGGCTAATCAGTTTTTATCCCGTGAGTATCAAATCCCTATATTTTAGGAGAATCTTATCTTCTTTGTTCCTAGCCGTTGGAAATCTGAAGAAATCTTCTAAGCTGCTAAAATCAGAAGATTTTTCTATCTTTTTTGAAGGAGTTAGCCGTTGGGTTTGCTTACTTAAATAAGAAAATCTTTTCACTCCTTTCGGCAGAGATACACAAGGGAAAAATCGGTTTCTTTCACAAACACATTGAGATTTCTGGAGCTACATTTCAAAAGAAAAAATCGTGACAAGATTGTGTAAAAATTGAGCTTTCAAAACTATTGGCATGCTAGGACTTCATTGTACCTTACATCTGCTTAAGTTAGAAGCACCCCAGTAAGGTGTTTTGTATCCTTAATCTCATATCAAAAGTGAGTGAGTGTGTCCTTAGTCGTCTGGACTTTGGACGTGTCCAATCTAGAGAGATTTGGACGTGGTGTAACCTGTCTTAGAGAAGAAGGTTACGTGGGTTACAAGTTGTAACAAGGAGTGTTACTTTTGTAACGTGTTCAGCCCGTTAGTGAAGTGGTTAAATCCTACACGAGGTAGGTCGTGGTTTTTCACACCTCAGTTGGGCTAGAGGTGTTTTCCACGTAAAAATCGTGTGTGCTTTATTTCCGCTTTTATCTACTTGATTTTCACTTCTGAACCAATTGGGAACAGCCACTGCAAACAAGGCCCAAGACTGTTCGTCATTCAGAAACAGTCTCTGCAATCAGGGTCTAAGGCTGTTTGTCAGTAAATAGGCGAAAATCGGACACCACAATTCACCCCCCTCTTGTGGTCGTGTACTCTTAGAATTCAACAAGTGGTATCAGAGCAGGTTCTCTTCTAAAAGGTTAACACCTTGAGAGATTCTGAAAATGAGTACACCACAAGGCATACTTGAGGGCCAATCCATCACTCGACCACCTTATTTCAATGGCCAACACTACAGTTGGTGGAAGAACAGGATGGAGAACTATATACAAGCTGAAGATTACGAGTTATGGATGCTCATCAAGAACGGGCCCCTTGTTCCCACGAAAGTTCTTGAAGATGGAAAAAAGGTTCCCAAAGATCCTACTGAATATGATGCTGAGGATTACAAGAAAATGGAAAAGAATGCCAAGGCCAAGAAACTTCTCTATTTTGGCCTAGGACCCGATGAATATACTCGCATCTCAGAATGTGAGTCAGCTCAAGAAATATGGAATGCTTTACAAGTAGCTCATGAAGGAACAAGTCAAGTCAAACAATCACGCATTGAGTTACTCATGAGACAATACGAGTTGTTTGATATGGGTGATCGTGAGAATGTGATGGATATGTATACCCGCTTCACTCACATAACAAACGAGTTAAAATCCCTGGGAAAATCCTTCACCACTGAAGAGTTGGCAAGGAAAATTGTAAGGATTTTGCCTCAATCATAGGAAGCCAAGGTAACAGCCATCCAAGAAGCCAAAGACATGAACAAGATCACCCTAGACGAGTTGATTGGTAATCTCCAAACATACGAACTGAGAAAAAATTCTCAACAGAAAGAGGAGATGAAGAAAGATCAAGGACTTGCCTTAAAAGCACAAGAAGATGATGATTCTGATCTTGAGGAAGAAGAGATGGCTATGATGACTCGAAAGTTCAAGAAATTCTTCAAGAAAGTCAAAGAAAACAACAAAAGGAAGGATTTCAACAAAACCAGAAACACCCCCCGAGAACAGTTTACTGGGTGTTTCAAATGTGGCAAAACAGACCACAGTGTGAAAAACTGTCCCTTACTTCGAGAAGAGCAAGAGCACGAACACCCCAGGAAACAAGGTAGAAAACATTCTGGGAAACGATTCTCGAAAGCAATGCTGGCTGCCTGGGGTGACTCCTCTGAAGATGAAGAAGAGTCTGAAAGTGATGAAGGTGCTGTAGCTCTCATGGCACAAAGTGACACAGATTCAGATGATGAGTCAACAAACAGCCTTACTGATCTCAAGAACAAGGTACGTGGTCTCAATAAGGCAACTCTTGAAGAATTGTTGTATTCATTGATGGATACTTGTGCAGAATTGAAAAGAGATGTCCGAGACCTAGAACTAGAAAATGAGATCCTCAAGAGTGAAAAACTCGAGGTTGAAAAGAAAATATCCTTTTTACACCAAAACTTCAAGGAATCCTTGATCTTGAAAGAAGAGACTCACTCTGTTACTTTAGCCAAAGCAGAAAAGGAATCCCTAGAGTTGAAAGAAAAGGTTGAGTCCTTACTTGCTGAAAACAAGAACCTGTTGGCGAAAATAAAAAAATTGGAATCTGATCTCGCCACAAACAGGCTATGGAACAAGTCCTCAAAAGCGCTTGAATGGCTAAACACTCGCCACAGTCAAAATAAAAAGGGACTAGGTTTTGCTCCCAAAAGGACCTCTTACCCAGTCAATAGAAAGTATGTTGGATTACCTGAAAATATTGTTTGCTTTCATTGTGGTAAAACTGGTCATTATCGATACACTTGTCCTTCAAGAAGGTATGCCATTGAAAGAAATGAAGGTTATGTAAAACAAATCTGGATTAGGAAAGATGAGATTTATCTGTCTAAAAGAATGGGACCCAAGTGGATCTGGGTTCCCAAAACTAACCCTTGATTTGTTTTGCAGGCTGAAGTGAGAGAGAACAACCCAGCAAACAGCAAACTAGGGAACAACCTTGAAAACAAGCAGCTGTGGTATGTTGATAGTGGGTGTTCGAGGCATATGACCGGTGAAAAATCCAACTTTCTCTCACTTACAGCTTCGGATGGTGGGAGTGTGGCGTTTGGAAACGGCAAGTCTGGGACAATTGTCGGTATAGGTAGGGTTGGTGAGTCCCATTCCCACTCAATTGATAATGTCTATCTAGTTGATGGCTTAAAGCACAATCTGCTTAGTACGTCCCAACTGTGTGACAAGAACAACCTAGTAGTGTTCTCACCAACATGTTGCTTGGTTGTAAACTCAAACACAGGAGATGTCGTGTTAAGGGGGAAGCGTCACAAAAATGTTTACAAAGTATGTATTTCCACACCTCCTCAAAACAATCTGACTTGTTTGAGCGCTTTAAATGATGATATAATGCTCTGGCACAAGAGACTAGGTCATGCAAGTCTCACTCTTTTGAATAAACTTGTTTCGAAAAACCTAGTTGTTGGACTACCTTCCATCAAATTCAATGATGACAAGGTTTGTGAAGCTTGTGCAAAAGGCAAACAAGTCAGATCGTCTTTTAAATCAAAAAATTGTGTTAGCACTACCGACCTCTCGAAATGTTACACATTGATCTATGTGGTCCTATGAGGATAGCAAGTAGAGGTGGGAAGAGGTATGTGCTGGTTGTAGTGGATGATTACTCTCGATTTACTTGGACCCTGTTCTTGGCATCCAAGGATGAAACTTTTGAGAATTTTATTGCCTTTCTCAAAAGGGTTGAAAGGAGAGTAGGACACTCTTTAGTTAGTTTAAGGTCTGATCATGGTACTGAATTTGAAAATGCAAGCTTTACAAACTATTGTAATTCACATGGTGTTGATCATAACTTCTCAGCCCCAAGAACACCCCAATAGAACGGGGTGGTTGAGCGCAAAAATCGCACCCTAGAAGACATGACTAGAACAATGCTTATTGCTAGTGGTCTTCCTAGGAACTTTTGGGCAGAAGCTTTGAACACATCATGCTACATTATAAATAGATGCATGATTAGACCTATTTTGAACAAAACTCCCTATGAACTTTTCAAAGGTAGAAAGCCCAACATCATGCATTTAAGAACATTCGGTTGTAAGTGTTTTGTGCATAACAATGGAAAGGATGCCTTAGGAAAGTTTGATCCTAGGAGTGATGAGGCAGTATTTCTTGGTTATTCCTCACATAGCAAGGCATACAAAGTGTTTAACAAAAGAACCTTGTGTGTTGAGGAAAGTGTGCATGTGCTTTTTGATGAATCTAACTCGTTGAGCAAGAATGATGCACAGGAGGAAGGATTTGAATTAGGTCTTATTCGAAAAGAAGTGTTGCACCAAGATGAACAAGGTAAGAACACCGTGGAGAAAACGGGTCCTGAAGTTGTTCCTCAGAACGGCAGGCAAGGTGAGGACCAAACAGGGGGAAGCAACGTTGAACCCTGTTCGGGACAACACCAGTCCAGTTCCTCAGGAACATGCCTGCAAACAGGTGCAGGAACAGGCTCAGGAGCTGTTTCTGAACCTGATTCTTCAAGTATCCAAGCCAGAGTAGAAAGTGTATCTGTGGATCCCCTAACTCCACGACCTTGGAAGCATCATCGTTCACACCCCCTTGATCAAATCTAGTCTGATATAAATACTGGGGTGCAAACGAGATCTAAGCTTAAGAAATTTTGTGCTTTCTATGCATTTCTCTCTAACATTGAGCCAAAGAATATCAATGAAGCTCTTGCAGATGCAGATTCGATCACAGCAATGCAAGAAGAGCTTCACCAATTTGAAAGGAACAAGGTATGGCACCTTGTACCCCAGCCTGCAGATAGAACAATTATTGGAACCAAGTGGGTGTTTCGGAACAAGCTGGATGAGTCCGGAGTAGTCACTAGGAACAAGGCACGGCTGGTGCTTCAAGGCTACAATTAGGAAGAAGGGATCGATTACGAAGAAACCTTCGCACCTGTTGCTAGGATTGAGGCTATTCGTATCCTAATAGCCTTTGCAGCTCATATGGAGATCAAGTTATATCACATGGATGTCAAAAGTGCATTCCTAAACGAATACCTTAAAGAAGAGGTGTATGTCAAGCAACCCCCTGGTTTTGAAAACAGTGAATTTTCAAACAATGTTTTTCAACTTGACAAAGCTCTTTATGGTCTAAAACAAGCTCCTAGAGCTTGGTATGAATGATTGTCAAGCTTTTTACTTGAAAATGATTTCAGAAGAGGCAAGGTAGATAATACCTTGTTTCTAAAATCTAAGGGGGAACATCTGTTGATTGTCCAAGTATATGTTGATGACATCATATTTGGGGCAACTCATCATGATTTATGCAATGAATTTTCAAAATGATGAGGAGTGAGTTTGAAATGAGCATGATGGGTGAGCTTAACTTCTTCTTAGGCTTACAGATCAAGCAAACTTCAAACGGCACCATGATCCATCAACAAAAGTATATTAAGGAACTACTTAAGCGTTTTGGAATGGAGTCGGCCAAGCCCATTGATACTCCCATTTCGCCTTCTACCAGGTTGGTAATGGATGATGGGAGTCCTCAGTTGAGGAGAAACTCTATAGGGGCATGATAGGGTCACTCTTATACCTTACCGCTAGTAGGCCCGACATTGTTTTCAGTGTTGGTTTATGTGCCCGTTTTCAGTCTAATCCTAAAGAAACTCACCTTAAGGATGTTAAACGGATACTAAGGTATTTAAAACATACACCTGATTTAGCTCTATGGTATCCTAAAGGTTGCAATTTTGATCTTGTTGGATATGCTGATGCTGACTATGCAGGCTTCCTGGTTGATAGAAAAAGTACCACAGGTATGGCTCATTTTCTTGGACCTTGTTTGGTATCTTGGGCAACCAAGAAACAACATTCAGTTGCCATATCCACAACAAAATCTGAATATGTTGTAGCTGCTTCATGTTGTGCTCAATTACTGTGGATAAGACAACAGCTCAAAGACTTTTGTGTTGACACTGGATGCATACCTATTTTTTGTGATAACACAAGTGCAATTAATATTGCCAAAAATCCGTGTCAACATAAAAGAACTAAACACATTGACATACGTCATCATTTCTTAAGAGACAATGTTGAAAAAGGGTTGATCTCAATGAATTTTTGTGCCACAGAAAACCAAATTGCTGATATATTTACCAAGGCGCTAAGTAGAGATCAATTTGAGAAAAATAGACTTGAACTAGGTTTGATTGAAACAACCTAAGTACCCTATTCTCTCCCCCTGTTTGTAACTTCCATAGGTTGAAGGTACAATGTGTTTAATAAAAATTGTTTGCAATCAATTCTGTGCTATTTTAGTATATGTGCATTATTTGCAGCTGCTGGCATCCGTTTAAATTTAATATGATTGCCTTTATTATCTTGTTATCGTTGAATCTCCTCCAAGATCAAGCAGCAAGAACAGGTACACTCCTTGATTGTTAGTATGTGAAACAAGTTGTGTCTAGCCTTTAAATTTTCCTCCTTCCCGAGGCATGCGCGGGCGGCTAGTAATGATCTACCTGTTGTACCCTCGCAAAAGAAAGACCTCTACTGCTCCAGTCTCAAAATCAGCTAAACCCGAGACTGCTTCTTCTGTTCCTCCCCCCAAAAGAGCCAAAAAGTCTACTGCCTCTCCTATTTCTACCAAGATTGCGCATCTGCTTAAGCACAATGTAGTTAGGGGGAAGATAGTGAGAGTTCAATTTTTCGAGGAACAGGGGTTGGGGGTGTTCCTACAGAAGTTGCGTGCCCAGAACTGGCTGGACCTCTTCACGAACATCCAGCTGGGGTGTTCTGTACCAGAATTGGCTGAGTTCTATGCCAATTGTGCTGTCACCGAAGGGGTGGTGACAAGTAAAATTGGTGATACATAGGTGCAATTTGATGCACAAACTCTGGGTACGATTTTGAGTGTTCCCTCACTTGGCTTTAATGTGTATGTGAGAGAGGATAAGTCTGTCCTAGGGACAGCCAGGCTGCTGGAGCTTTCACAGCGGTTAAGTCAAAACCAGGGCTTGCAAACACCCACATCCGTGAAGAAGGGTGAGATGACCTCTCTGCACCAACTGCTCTTTATGTTTGTTATAAAGAACATCATCCCAAGAGGTCAAGGTAGAAACCAGGCTGATGCTCTTGATCAGTGCCTGGTGGATCTTTTGGATAGGGAGGAACCCATCAACCTTCCTGTTCTTATGATCCGCCATATTGGGCGTATTGCAAACACCACCCGGGCACATGATCTTGGGTATGGTTTTCTACTGACGAGGGTTTTTGAGCACTTTGGGATAGAGCTCAAAAGGAGGGTGGCTGCTCAAGTGATTGATGAGATAGGGAGTGACACCCTCATGGGGTGTGGATATACTCTGGCTGAGGGCTCGGTCTCCAAACAGGGGAGCCGAACACCCAGACCTCCTGTTTCTGGGAGGTCATCAGTCAAAGTTGAGGCTGTTTTAGAGGATAACTCCTGCCTCAAGGATGAGCTCACAGCCGTCATGGCTGCTCTGGAAGAAGAGAAGGCACTATCTGCCAAGCATCATGAAGATCTCCTTGCCCTTCTCTCCTCCCTCGCTACCAAACTCCCTCCTCCGCAGCCATAATCAACCCTTGTAACCTGTTCTCATCGGATGTTTCCTAGAGTTCTCTTCCCCGTCTCTTTCTGTGTTTCCTTTTTTTTTTTTGTATTGCACCTTCCGGACTTTCAATGACATATCTGGTTCTGTTATATCTTGCTTATCTCTTGCTATGTCTTATGTGATTCACTTGCAAACACCATGTTCTGACTGTTGTTTGTACCTTTTTAATGATGCCAAAGGGGGAAGATAAGTGGACCTAGGTTGAGTTGAACGGTTGGTTGAGTTGAACGGTTGAGTCATTAGTCTTTATACTTACATATATTTTTTGACTGACCTAGCACCTGTGTGGATATATATCAGCACTCAAGGCACTTACGAAAATCAAATCTTTTTCTTGTCAATATGGTCACTTGGTTTGTCATTATCAAAAAGGGGGAAATTGTTGAACAAACTGTATAAAGTTTTGATGATAACAAATTCAAGTGTAGCATACTTGCTTGAGTAATGTTGTTCCAAACAAGCTCTCCAAATAGGTTCTACACAGTTGTTTGTATTGATCCTACTTACCTGTTCTGTCTACTAAATGTTGAGAACAAGTTTTAAGAACAGGTTCCAAGCTTCAGTGACACAAAGATCAGCACACAACAAATCTCGACAACAGCTGACTAAGTCTTAAAGACCAAGTTCCTACATTCAGCGATACAAGATCACCCGAGTAATCAAGGTGACCAAGGTGTTTGGAGTTGCACATCCATCCTCGACAAGATGACTAATTCTTACAACAAGAAGTCTCGATTTGATTTAGGTTCTATCTTTTAGATTCTTGTTAATATGCCAATCTTGAAAGTCTCAATCTAACACTTCTTGAAACGGTTTTCGAGATTTGCTTCAGAACACCATTTCCAAACAACCCTGCAAACAGGGTGCCTAGGGTGTTCCTGAAACTGCAGCGGCCACATCCGTTTTACCTGAAAATTTCTTTTAGTTGGCTGGCTGCTCTAAGAATCCTTTTATGAAATCCTAGGCTGATTAGTTAAGTCCTAAAAAGATTATTATTTATTATATATATGTAGCAGATTGCAAAACCATTTTTGCTAGAGATTTTTTTCAAAATCCGAAAAATCTTTATTCCTTATTTTTAGGCCATGATTGATTCAAATTTTGAAACCAAGATTTTTATCCTTTTTGGGGCTAAATTACACGGCTATATTAAGTGGCTAATCAGTTTTTATCCCGTGAGTATCAAATCCCTATATTTTAGGAGAATCTTATCTTCTTTGTTCCTAGCCGTTGGAAATCTGAAGAAATCTTCTAAGCTGCTAAAATCAGAAGATTTTTCTATCTTTTTTGAAGGAGTTAGCCGTTGGGTTTGCTTGCTTAAATAAGAAAATCTTTTCACTCCTTTCGGCAGAGATACACAAGGAAAAAATCGATTTCTTTCACAAACACATTGAGATTTCTGGAGCTACATTTCAAAAGAAAAAATCGTGATAAGATTGTGCAAAAATTGAGCTTTCAAAACTATTGGCATACTAGGACTTCATTGTACCTTACATCTGCTTAAGTCAGAAGCACCCCAGTAAGGTGTTTTGTATCCTTGATCTCAGATCAAAAGTGAGTGAGTGTGTCCTTAGTCGTGTGGACTTTGGACGTGTCCAATCTAGAGAGATTTGGACGTGGTGTAACCTGTCTTAGAGAAGAAGGTTACGTGGGTTACAAGTTGTAACAAGGAGTGTTACTTTTGTAACGTGTTCAGCCCGTTAGTGAAGTGGTTAAATCCTACACGAGGTAGGTCGTGGTTTTTCACACCTCAGTTGGGCTAGAGGTGTTTTCCATATAAAAATTGTGTGTGCTTTATTTCCGCTTTTATCTACTTAATTTTCGCTTCTGAACCAATTGGAAACAGCCACTGCAAACAAGGCCCAAGACTGTTCGTCATTCAGAAACAGTCTCTGCAATCAGGGTCTAAGGCTGTTTGTCAGTAAATAGGCGAAAATTGGACACCACAATTCACCCCCCTCTTGTGGTCGTGTACTCTTAGAATTCAACAATCTCACTTCTGCTCTATCATTTAGTTTCCTCATTTCAGGTAGTATAATACAATGAGAGAAATAGGGATCTTAAGTGGTACAGTTGAACATTATGGGTTAAAGTTATAATAAAGTATTAATTGGAGTCGGCACTTGATCTTATACTTTCACAAGAGTACAGGATTAGATTGCCAAAAGACTACCGTTTAATAATACTAAACAACTCTTCAAGACATGGAGAGTGCTTACATACAATTCTTAACAGTCTTAAGCATCCCTGCAATGTATTATGTTTTTTCTGAGTGCAATGAAGCATTCCTACTATGTAATACACATGAATGGCTTTTGGCATGTGGTACAATAGATAGATGGGAATGTGAAGAGGACAAAGGAATTGCAAAGTAAGTAGCATATTATACTGAAAATGCTTTTTTGATTTTCATTGATATGTGCTTACGTCTGAACCTTAATCAATTTACATACGAGTCTTATGGGAATTGACATACATTTGAATCAATGAGAAGATCAAGTTGCCATCTTGATCCTCAGTCTACTGTCTCAAAGTCTCATCAGACTCAGTCCAAATAAACATCTTTAGATTTCCACCTTTGATCTCTTCATGTATCTTTTGCTTTTCCACCAATATGCACTGAACCCATGTTATTTTGGAAGGCTGGGTGAAAGCTCGATTCAAAAGTCTAAAACCCCAGAATTAGCAAGAAATTCAAAACCTAATTGCCAGGATTACCAATTTTCCGCCGCAATACAGGCATTGATCATTGATCTGGAGATGGTGCTTGCTTTAATTTGCAGATTGCTTGAAACTTTGACAAAGAAATTGGAATAGGGTTGATATATCCCAACTTTGGTAATTTTTAAGTCCACTTCATCTTGAACTGCTTCTTTCTAGAAGGAAGCATCTTGAGATTCCATAGCCTCTTTAAAAGAGTTAAGATTCGAATCAATGCTATAAACATAGGGTATTTTATTTTCAATGGAATCTCTTGTTTCCTCTATCAAATAGACAAAGAAATCAGAACCAAAGGATTTCTCCTTTCTAATCCGTTTACTTCTCCTTATGTCCACTATGTCTCCTTGTTCTTGATCATTACTTAGAGTCATAGTGGTTGGAATAAGATCATTTGGTTTAGAAATTGAAGAGAATCTAGTTTCATCAAAAATATCATCAATTGATTCTATCACGGTGTTAACCGTAATAGAAGCATTTGGTTCTATAACCAAAAACCTATAGGCTTTGCTACGTTTAGCATAGCCTATAAAGATGCACTCAGTTCTTCTTTCCCCCAATTTTCTTTTCTTGGGTTTCGGGAATCTTACAATAACCCTACACCCCCAAACTCTGAAATAACTCAAGTTTGGCTTTTTTTTATTACATAATTCATGAGGAGTAATTGAATTCCTTTTATTGGGAACCCTATTTAGGATGTAGCATGCTGTGAGCATCGCTTCACCCCAACAGTCTTCACTTAAACCGGATTGAGAAAGTATAGCATTGATCATTTCAGTTAGTGTTCTATTTTTCCTTTCTGTCACATCATTTTGTTGTGGTGTATAAGGTGCTGTGACCTCATGGATTATACTAATTGATTGGAAATAACTTAGATTATAATATTCAACGCCCCTATCCGAACTTAGTCTTTTAATAAGGGTTTCACAATGCAACATAGATTCATTCTTAAATATCCTAAACAAGTCTAGTGCTTCACTGTAAGCATGCAAAAGATATACTTGATAATATCTTGTAAAATCATCAATGAAAGTGACATAGTATTTCTTTCCCCCAAAAGAGGGAGTGCTATGAAAATCACCTAAATCACTATGAATTAATTTAAGTAATTTAGTAATTCTTTGAACAGTTGGAAAGAACTTCTAGTGATTTTTGTTAATATGCATGTCTTACATTTCTTTATGTTTCCATCAAAATCAGGAATTAACTCAAATCTTTACATCTCTTTTAATCTTTTAAAATTAACATGCCCAAGAAGATTATGCCATAGAGAAGATAAAGAATACACAAGCATGTAAGCAGAATCATTCATCTCATTACCACTAGAAGGAGTAAATATATTTAACTTAAATATGTTGCCACTAGCACAATCCTTCCCTACAAAGACACTTCCCTTAGACAGGATAAACTTATCGGCCTCATACACCTGTTTGAAGCCAAATTTATTATGAAGAAAATCATAAACAAGATTATTTCTAACTTCTGGCACAAAATATACATCATTTAATGTAAAAATTTTTTTGGAAGTGAAGATTAACTCTACTTGGCCTATTCCTTTAACATCAACGGTAGAAGTATTGCACATGTAGAGCACTTTTCCATCTTCAACTGACACCAATGTCATGAAAAAGAGCGGTCCTTGCGCATGTGCTTGTAAGCACCCAAATCAACCCAACAATCGTTGTCAGTTTAGATAATGTTGATTTGATCATTGATCATGGTTACAAAGTTATCCTTTGTCTTTGCCTTTTGGTTGTTTAAGCCATGCTTGCGCTTCCAAATGGTACAATTTCTGTTTTTGTGGCCCGGTTTGTCACATTTCTAACAAATCACTTTAGCCTTCTTATTGCCCTTGTTGTGGTTGTACTTGTTCGGCCTCTTCTTGTTTCCTTTAGGCACTTGACTTGACTCGCCATCTTCGATAACATGAATCTTGGAGACATGCTCCTTTGACTCATCCTGCACACGCAACTCTTCTTCTATTCAAAGATGGTTAGCCAATTCCTCAAGTGACATTTCTTCTTTCTTATGTTTTAAAGTTCTTTTAGTGTGTTTCCAAGAGGGGGAAGTTTGTCTACTATAGAGGAAGTTCTAATGGTCTCATCCATGTGCATTTTATGTTGCTTGAAGTGACCTAAGATTCGTTGAATTTCATGTAATTGATCGAGAACAGAGCATCCTTCGACCATCTTATAATTATTAAATTGATTTACAAGGAAGTTCTTGCTAGAGGCATCTTCTATCATGTACTTGTTCTCTAGTGCCTCCCATAATTCCTTTGCCAATTCCATGCCTTGATAGACATCAAACAAGGCGTCTGACATGCTATTTAAGATATGACCTCGACAAATATAGTCATCATTCTTGAACTTGGATCTTCAGCAGGCTTGCTCCAAAGTCTCGTTTTCCATCTCCATGGGGTAATGACTATTGAGCACATACACGACCTTCAAGGTTGTAAGAAGAAAGTGCATCTTCTTCTGCCAACGACAGAAGCCAACACCCTTAAACTTGTCCAACTTCTGAAAGTTGAAAGTCATTTCATGAATTGAAACCATTTGCAAATAAGTCTTAATATTGTTAAAGAATTTGGGTTGAATGTGGTACTAAATAAGCCAAGTAAATCATGAAATAGAACATTTTTCTTAAGACTTATTTGTTGCACCACAAATGATCTTAGGGATTAGTTACTTAGAAGAATAAGTGTGTATTTCAACATTCTCTCGAACGTTAATCGATGACGGTGTTGCAGTTACTCACATTGATTATTAAAAAAAAATCCTCGTGATTGTGGTTTCACTCCTCCTTTTATAGAAGAATGATCATGCCTGAAGAGGCACCAAAAAGGATAGGATAAGGCGGGTAAAACTTGAAGAGGCACTTTGCTTATCCACCTTTTCATCGAAATGGATTGGATAAGGCCTGTAAACTTAAAAAGGCACCATACTTATCCATTTTTTCGGATAAGTACTAGAAAATCTACCACTTTTATTTTATTCTTAGAAAATTCCAACAAACACGTCCTTTGTCAAGCTAGCAAGTTCTAAGTTTCCATAACTCCCCCAAATCTGAGGTGTGTTGGAATTTGAAATGCCTTGTCTTGCTAGAGTAATCCTTTAAAGCTTCTGGTGTCTGAACTTTTATGGTAGCAATAAGTCATCTACATATGTTTCAAGTCTAGTTAACTTCTTTAGTTTGCAGTGGATGCTATTTATGATTTTTTTTCCCTTGATTGGTGAGTATTTATGGACCTTAAGGATTTTCTTAGGGCTGGCCTTATGTAATAGCAGGGGAATTTCAATTAGAGTTAATTATGAAGGTTACAATCTATTAGCCATGTTTATTAAAGTAACTATGTTAGAATAAATTTTACATGTTAATTAGGTGTAAGAGTGTATGTGATTTAATTGTTAGGATTTTCTTAATTGTTATGTGATTGCATGGAGTTAGGAGAATAGTTTAGAATCGGGTCGACTCAGGGTTATGCGAGATTACAGGGGTAAATTGGGCTATTCAATGCTAGACTCAAGGGGAAATTTATTTAGGGAAAAACCAATAAATGGTTACTTAGTTGAAGACAAAGGGAAAAAAATTTGGCAAAACAAAGGGAGGCTGTGTCTTCTTCTTCTTCCTCTAGAAATCACGACACTTAGTCCTCCCTCTCAAAATTTTGAAACAGCCTACTTTTCTTCTCCATCTCCATCTCCACCATTCTACAAATCCAAAGAGGGAAGGATAGTAAGTAGAGAGAGAAAGTGAGGGCGAAAGAGAGATGAGGAAAGAGGAGGCATGGAAGGGGGAAGAAGAAGAGACCGAACAGCAGTAGCACTCCTCAAAGAAAGAAGAAAACAGAGCAAACCTACATTTGGGAAGTGGGGACTCACGGCCAGCAGTAGGCAGTGGAGAACAAGGCTCAAACCCAGCATGGATTCGCCCAAAATTAGCCCTAAACGGGGTCCAAGAGTTTGGATTAAGGTGGGCGGTTCTTTACTTCCTAAAGTAGTAATTTCAAAATTAAATCAAATGTTTATGTTTGTGTGAGTAATTGAATAATATTTGGGTAATCCGCATTCCCAAATTATTAGTAGTTTCGAACAAAATTATTTTATTTGCTTGAAATTGTCATTACTTGTGGTTAAATTAGGGTTTGGGTAGTGGAATTATGGTTTAAAGGTGTCAAACATTTAGGGTAATTTCAGTGTTATTGAGGTTGATAGTTGGAGTTGAATTTGGATAATTGAAGAATGCAAGAAAGGAGGAACGACTTGGAAAGTCTTATGGACAAACTGTATGATCTTGCACTTTAATTGCATACTCTATTAATTGCTTGCACTTGATTTTGATTAAGGGTCTGTTTGGTAGGTTCGAAAACCATTTTTCTAGAAAACTACTTTTCATGTAAAATGATTTTTAGCTCATATTTTCAGCTGTTTGGTAAAAGAGGAAATGAAGTTTCTGAAAAACGAGTTAATTACCAAAAAAATGAACAAAAAAGCTAAAAAGAGGTACATTAGTGAAAAAACAAAAATAAGCAAGATATTTAGGAAAATGAAAATTTATATTTTGTTCTTTGGAGAATTATATTACAATAGTGGTGTCATCCAGATCAGAGTTATGATAATATATACATTTGTTGCTATCAAAAAATATATATACATTTGTCAATTTTTTTGATCTTACCTACTGCCAATAATTTGATGCTAGCAACGCTTATCAATTTCCCACCTTCAAGTAGGAATTCAAACAAAGAAGAGAAAAAACCTAGCGTATTTCTCTATCTTCTTAACCCCGAAGATAAATTGTACAGCGTTTTGGATTTCGATAAAATCATGGTTGTTAGATTCATCGGCTTTGATATTGGTATCAGTATCGGGATGATGCAGTTTCGTTAATCTTTAATATGCTACCTTAATCTTTGAACTATGTTACTGCCTTCATCTTCAAACCATATATTGGGAAATAGACACGGAAAAGAGAAAGAATGTGAAACTATGTGAGTGTTAAATAAACGTAAAATCAACTCACGCTCCATTCAAAGTGAAAATATTTTCCTTCATTCTAGGGGAAATAATTTTCCCCTAAAAACAAATTTACCCTCCTTGTTTTATCAAACCCTGTAGAATGAGAAAATTTTCACCCCTACCAAACACACTCTAAATCATATTAGGGGACTTGATTTAGAATTGTAGTAGAAGAAACTAAGGCCAAAAATTTTTGACTTGTTGTTGCTTGTTGTTGTTTTGTTGCTGGATAGAACAAGATAGGGTCGTCCTTGTCGGTTGGCCAATTCAGCTAACAGGTTCAAGCCTCAACCTGGTAAAGGGGTTAGCCTTGCTTGTTCTGTTTAGGCCCTTTTGATGGTGCTACTTTATGAAATTGACAAAAAAAGAAAAAAGAGATGAAGAAGAAAGGACCTAAACTTGAACTGAAATTGCTGAAAGCTGAACCAAACTTGAACATGGATTGAAGGATGGCCACATGGCATCTTGGGTAGGTTAAGGAAAAAAAATATATAATAAAAGAATCAAAGGAATAAAGGAGAAATCAAACCTGCACTTGAATTGAATCTAAGCTGAACTAGATTGTGCTTAACTGAACCAAACTGAACCTAATGCGAGTTGAGTATGAATTAAATAGGACTTGAACACGAACCCGACAACACTTTGAATATGTTCCTTGTACTTGGAAGTTCGATTTGAATTGTTTAAAAAACTGAAAAAAATAAGAGGATCATGACAGGACTCTCCTCTAACCCCTCACCCATTAGAGCTCAAGCTCTCCTCTTCCTTCTGCTCATCAGTTTCTACAAAATCAGGAATTGCAACTATCTCTTGGAGGACCATGACAGGACTCTCTTCTAACCCCTCGTCCACTGCAGAAAGGGCATTGATGTGGCCCTTAGGGTTGGTCTCAGGCTGGCCTGTTAGTTGCCCCTGAGGCCTGGACAGACTACTGACTTGCTAAGCAATTTGTGCAATTTAAGAGTTCATTACCCTCTGATGAGTAGCCATAGCATCGAACTTAAAGATCAGCTGATTGATGGAATCACTGAGGGTTTCATTAGTCTTCGTCTGGGTCTGAATGAAACGCTCCATAAGATTATCCAAATCAGACTTTGGCAGTTGGGGAAGTGGAGGGGGTGGGTTGTAGGGAGCTCTGTACTGGAACCCAGGTGACTGTATAATATTCTGAGGTTGAGGGTTAGGGTTCCTTGTAAGAGGGGTTGGAGTAGCTCTTTCATCCCGAACTCTGAGCATTGGACTATGGATTACTCTACGGTAGGGCGTTGAAGTTGTGCACGACGTTGGCGTGCTTAATAGTAGAAGGACTATTGTAGCACTCAACAGATGTGTACCCCTGCACACTACAGGTGTCGTAGATAGCGTAGACTCCAACTGATGATCTTGAAGAACCTTCTAGAGTAGGGGAAGTACCCACTCTGTTAAGCCCCTGTGCCAGTGCATCCACCCTGCTAGGCAAGAGTGTCATGGCATCCATATCGTCCTCGCCACCGCCCCTTCTCGGGGTGGCTCTCTTGCTTGACTAGTGATAATTTTTGGAAGCCATCTCTTCTAACAGGCCTTAGCTGCATTGATGGACTTCCCCATGAGAGCTCCTCCTGCAGCGGCATCTACTAAGATCTTCACTGACTGCTCTAGCCCATTATAGAATGTCTAAATTAGAAGCCAGTCAGGAACACCATGATGAGGGCACTACTGCTGAAGGTTCTTGAACCTCTCCCAAGCTTCGTACAAAGGCTCCCCATCTCTCTAAGTGAAGGAGGTAATGTGAGTCCTCAGTTTTGTAGTTTTTTTCTGGTGTGAAGTATTTACTAAGGAATGCCTTTGAAAGAGTCTCCTAAGTAGTGAATGAATTGGGTTCCTCATTTTGCAGCCCGTCACCGGCTCTATCCTTCAGTGAGAAGGGGAAGAGGCCCAGTCGAATAGCATCTGTGGACACCTCGTTAAGTTTGATGGTGTCACATTTTGCAAGAAATTTGCGAAGGTGCGCATTGGAGTTGTCCGAGGGATGTCCACCGAACTGGTCCCGCTCCACAAAGGTAATAAGCGCAGGGGTGAGCTCGAAGTTGTTAGCTTCGACTATCGGGTTCACAATGGATAATTTGATATCCGATGCTTGCCGCAGGGCGTAATCTCGTAACACCCGATTGTCTTGCCCTGCCATCACTACTTCTGCCCTCTTCGTTCTTCTTACTTCTCTGCCTCGCTGGTGCGCAGTTGCTTCGATCTCAGGATTAAACAGTACAAGATTCTAATTCTCTTGGCTCCGCCTGTACGTACAAAACAAATACTACTCAAGCGTAAACAGTGTCTAGTAGGAGTAGAGAAGAACTAAAAGTTACAAAAAGAAAAATAAAAACCTAGTCTAGAGTATTGTAACTGGTTCTAATATTGAAAGACACAAGTTCTCCGGCAACTGCGCCAAAAACTTGTTGTCTTAAAATATACTGCAGGCGTACGATGTAGTTGTAACTAGCAACTGGCAAGTACAACTTGTGTCTACAGGGAACTCGCTTTCAATCACTAGAACTAATTAAACACTCAAACTAGGCAGAACAAATTTGAGAGTTTAACTATTGTCTAATGATTTAGGAAATCAGAATATTAAAACACTTAGGTTAGAATTAACGGCACAATTACACTAGAGAATCAATCACAAACCCCATCAAATTCACCCAAGCATGCATTATGAATGGATAAATTGTTAATTAGGCTCATCTTCTCCCTCTCTTAAGGGTCAAAGACTAATCCTAGAACTGCAATTACCTATTTACATGAGACTGAAAGTTAAAGGATTATAAGATCTACAATCTCAAATCCTAATTAGAACTTCAATTATTTTCATATCAAAATCGTAATTGTCTATTAAGTCATGCCGGGTAAAGGTTTCACCTCTCAACGCCCCCCTAAACCCCAATAATAATAGATTAATGCTCTTTGAAGCGATGTATTGAACACCTAGTGCGCATAGCAGAAGTCATGAATACAAGCATGGGAAAAGTAAGAGTTTGGAGCTAAATCATAATTCAACTAGTATAATTGGCATTAATCCCAACCTAAGTTAGGAGATTAGCCACACATTATCTCAAAATTGAGCAAACATAATTCCAAGAGTCACAAGCATAATTCACGCAAAACCCTAGAAGCAATAACAAAAGAGAGAGAGATATATATTCAAGAAACAAACTTGAACTAATCGTCGTGTGGAAGTAGAACAATCTTCAATTGTAATAAATTCAATCAAAAAGGCATTCAAGAAAATCCTCTAACAAAACCCTAGAAGTCATCTAAAAAAAGTGCTCTCAAAAGAAAAACAAGAGATTTCCCAAAACCCCCCAAAAAAGCTTTTAAATCGCAAAACCGGCACGGCGCATGGCCGTGCCTCGACGCATGGGTGACCGTCCACCTTGGCATGAGTGGCACGCACGGTCGTGCACCTGTTGGGTTAAACTGTGTGCAGCTTCAGCATCTGTTGAACGGTTATGCCTTCTTCTTTCTAGCTTGCCTCGGTTCCTTGGGCTTCGTTCGACCTATATTCTTCCTTGTACTTCATCGCCAAAGCTGTCCTTTCTATCAAAGCCCAAAGATTTCTCCTGGAGGTAAGATAAATCACTTTATAAGCACATTTGAATCACAGGGAGCAAATTTGGCCCTTTTTCATCTAGACTTGACATATAAACAATGAGAAACAGGGATCAGACAAGGGCTAAAATGAGATCAAATGGAGGTTTATGACAAGCATTCAAAATAATAATAATATGTAAATAAACAACTATGTAAATAACTGGTATTTATATGTGTTTGTATTTGACTTGATACATATGTGCTTGTAATCATAATCAATATCTATGCACACTATTGGGCACCTTAATACTCCTTAGTTCTATATGTCATCTTTTTTTTTTTTTTTGGTTGGGGGGGTATCTCAATGTATACATTAAGCGTACTAGCTAGCAATAGTCACATTTTCAAATAAAGTATCATCATTCCAATTACAAGCGAGACACCAGTTAACAAGGCTTTCATTTAACGACCAAAGCCAATTAAAATTCTAGTCATATCAAGTTTCCTTGTAATTCTCCTATTTAACTGACTTCATACGTAATTGTTTAGTTTCCTCTTTTCATTCTCTACTACTGAACCCATGTGAAAAGTTTCATCAAACTTACACTCAAAATACACAAAAGCCACCAAAGTTAGGATATATTAACCTTGCTCCAATTTCTTTGTCAAATTTTCAAGCAATATTGAAGCAAGCACCATCTCCAGATCGATGATCAATGCCTGTATTGTGGCGGGAAATTGGTAATCCTAGCAATTAGGTTTTGAATTTCTTGCTAATTCTGGGGTTTTAGACTTTTGAATCGAGCTTTCACCCAACCTTCCAAGATAACATGGGTTCAGTGCATATTGGTGGAAAAGCAAAAGATACATGAAGAGATCGAAGTTGGAAATCTGAAGATGTTTATTTGGATTAAGTCTGACGAGGCTGTGAGATAGTAGATAGAGGATCAAGTTGGCAACTTGATCTTCGCATTGATTCAAATGTATGTCAATTCCCATAAGACTCGTATGTAAATTGATTAAGGTTCAGACGTGAGCACATATCAATGAAAATCAAAAAAGCATTTTCAGTATAATATGCTGCTTACTCTGTAATTCCTTTGTTCTCTTCACATTCCCATCTATCTATTATACCACATGCCAAAAGCCACTCATGTGTATTACATAGTAGGAATGCTTCATGGCACTCAGAAAAAATAAAATACATTGCAGGGATGCTTAAGACTATTGAGAATTGTATGTAAGCACTCTCCACATCCTGAAGAGTTGTTTAGTATTATTAAACGGTAGTCTTTTGGCAGTCTAATCCTGTACTCTTATGAAAGTATAAGATCAAGTGCCGACTCCAATTAATACTTCGTTATAACTTTAACCTATAATGTTCAACTGTACCACTTAAGATCCCTATTTCTCTCATTGTATTATACGACCTGAAATGAGGAAACTGAATGATGGAGCAGAAGTGAGATCTCAATGCTTTTTATCGTCTTAATGGATTTGATCTCCTTTTCCTTCATGTGCACTTCATGATTTTAAGATATAGGCTTCAACTATATCTTGGATTCACCAACAAGTTTTCGGTGTAGGAACATTCATTAGGTGTTTATCATCACAAAACACCAGTTATTCTTGTTCTGGAATGAATTAAGTGTCTGTGCTCTACAACCGTGTTAGCATTGAAAGCCTAGCATAGGTACTTGAGACAAAATGAATAGTCCAAGTAATACAAGCCTCACTAAAATCGTCTTAGATCTTAGCTGCATTTGTTGAATGCATGGAGTTGTGTTGTACTACTCGATTGGCAGAGTAATTCTATGAGGCCGTAATATTGAATATTCTACCTTGTTTCTTATGCTCGAAGCAATTCACCTTCTTGTCCATTAGGAATTTTGTTGGAGTGCTGATGGAAATAAATGCTCAATGATACTAACAACTGTTGGGGAAATTTAGGATAAGAATTCAGTGAGGATTATTCTGAGGCCTCCAGGCAGGACTGAAGTCACTTTTCCTAAAGACTTTATTCACCTAGTATGCAACGGACATTTCCAAATAAGTCTTTGAGACACAAGGAGGTCTCCTCTACACTCATGTTGCACTCACAAGTCCGGGCACTAGTGCCTTAGGAATTAAGATAAACTCAAATAGATGAAAACATCATTGGAACATTATCTTTCTCTTGATCCATGCCATCCTACGCGTACCAGTACGTGAATGTCATAATGTCACATATTTATAGAGATGTTCAGACCTCCTCATGAAAGGAAGACATCCTTTCATAAAAAATACTTCCTAGGGGACACATTTCTTCAAGATTGCACCCTTCAAGTAGGAGATATTAATTAGTTAATTAACTAATTCACACCTCTTCATAAATATAATAATTTAACTAATTATTATTTATGTATATTTAATCATATATTTCCATTTTTATGGAAATGATCTCTTAACAATCCCTCATTATTTCCAAAATAAGGGCATGTTCTTTTCGTTAGGAAATAGGGGTTAGAAAATGGGTGAAGTTGGTTGAGATTGGTTGAAGTGGGTTAGTTGGTATTTTTTATTGAAGTTTGTAAAAGTGGGTTGAAATTGGTTGAATTGGATTGAAGTTGGGTTTTTTTTTTTTGGGATATGATGGGTAGAAGTTGGTTAACATAAAAAGTTGGGAATAATTTAATAAGTGTTGTTGTAAATGTCAATACATTAACAACTTTTAAATTATTTATGACTTTTTGCATCAAAAAAATTATTTATGACATTTTTTAATGTAACTATTGAGGAAGTTTTTATACATATAATTTTTACACAATAATTTCTAAATTATTACTACAATAGACCAACCAAAAAAAAAATTACCGCAGAGTATTTTTTTGGTTGAGAACATAATTAACTTTCACATGATAATTTATAAATTATGAAAATTTGAAGGAGATGGGTTGAAATTGGTTGAAGTGGGTTGGAATTCATTGAAGTCGGTTAAAGTTGGATTTTTTTGTTAGGGTTGGATTTTTTTGTTAGAGTTGGTAGAAGTGGGTTGAAATTGGTCGAAGTTGGCTGATGTGGATCAAAGTTAGCTGATGTTGGTAAAAAGAGATTTACCAATGAAAAAAACAGGCCCTAAATGGTGCCAAGAATTCCTGCAGATCCTGTGCATAAATGAAGGTGTCTAAACGACTGAACCCTTACTCAGTGACTCACTCGTCAAATGATTAGGATGACATTGTAGACTAAGCTTTGAACCAATCCATCCTTTGCGACCACTTGTGATTAAGTCACACACTAGACTTCCATCCCAGAATCACATAGTAATCCTCATATATTAAAAATGGCCATGTGTCTGTATCTCTTTTGTAAGTGCTCTAGAGTCAAGCCCAAACTCGACGGAAGCAGCCAAATGTCACACTTACTTGGTGAATCTCATCAATACCCCAAATAAAGTATTAATGGAAATATTTGAATATAAAAAACAAGTCATGCCATTGATCAAGTATAAACAACTTAATCAAAAACTTATTTCTATACCCCCATTCAAATTTTCTCCATTGAGATTCATTATGAGCATATGCTCATCCTCCTTTAGAATATACTAGGATTATACCCTTGCGATGCAAGGACATAATTCAAACGTTTTTTAGATATATTAAGAATATAATAGATAGTTTCTTTTTGAATTAGTAAAAATAAATCGATATGTCAAATTATTTAATTACCAAAAGTTGAGCGTTTTGCTAGATTCTTTTGTTGTTATAACAACATCTTCTTCATTCTTAATATAAACTCACTTTTTTATTTCATTTGTTCAATATTTCATTGTTAAACAATTATAGTTTTGGAGAATAAATTTTATTACTAAATAGTAATGACTATATCACATTGGGTCACTTTAATATGTAGAATTGATATCACATTACAAAATAATTATTTTTTTGAGTTATCATTGTCTCTTTTTCTTTTTTCGTTGAATTATTTCAAATTCCTTTTATATATGTACCATAATTATTTATTTACTATTGTTTGAAAATTGTCTAATATAGGAGATGTCTTTTCTTTTGTGGGCAAGTTTTAGTACATACATGGACCAACTTTTTATTTATCTTAATTTAATAAAAATTATATTATCTTCTTACTAATGACTACATAATACATGTGAAAAGTGCACGCAAGAAGTTTGCCCAATTGTCATTTTAAGTTCAATTAAATATAAATAAGCAATAAAAATGTATCAATTTTAACAATAGTAATAATTTCATAACAGCATCATTATTATTTTTTTGAGGTATTATTGTTTCTTTTATTTTGTCTGTTTAAATCACTTAACATTTCTTTTGCTTTCATAATATAATTATTTATTTACCACTTTCTGGTCAAAATTCTCTAATATCTGTAACATCTATTTTCATGGGCAAACTTTATGGACCGCCTTTTAAATTTATTAATGCAATGAATATTTTATTATAGTATAGTTATAAATATATAAGATATGCCAAAAGTCATTTTTAAAATAAATATATCATTGCATTAGTTAAACCATAAATGGACATTATTTTTATGTAGCTAATTAATTCTACGCGGCATTATACATGACATCCTAAGTGGCATGACACATAGCACTCTTACATTGATTCCATCCAACTTTTAATATATATATATGATGGGAGTCACCAAATGCTCCATTTGGATGGAAATAAGTGTGAGTGATTGCAAACCACACAAATGCTGTACTTTGACGCATTGAACTCACACTACAAGAAAATTCACTGTTAGCATCGGAAATTTAGAGACAACAACTAATCGGATGCTATTGAGACCAATTTGGCGTCGGATTTTTTGGGAGACTATATTAGCATCGGATATACTAATTCATCCCTAATAGCATCTGATATTATCATCGGATTTACTTATCTAATGCGACGCTAATAGAGTCAGATTTAGCATGGGATAAAACAATCTAACACTATTAGAGTCCGATAATTAATCTGATGCTAATATCTAACGCTAAACAAGTAAAAAAATCTCACCTAGCCATTATTGAGCAAACCCAATACTTCAACAACATTTCTTCTATTCTTCCTCCACCTCGACAACGCTTCCCCCCTACGCAGTATGGCTCGCCGCACGCCAGTAATCTCTCTCTCTCTCTCTCTCTCTCTCTCTTTCTCGCAGGTAATCTCTCTCTCTCTCTCTCTCTCTCTCTCTCTCTGTTTTACAGCGCCAATAGTCTCTTTGCTTTGTCGCCTTGGTCCATGTCCTTCACCTGTAATTTCTCTCATCTCCCTCTATTTCAAGTTGAATTAACCCCAATTTTAGCTACTAACATCAATATTCATGAGATTATTTGGAGTGTTTGCTTTTAATTTGAGAATTAGGGTTCTATAGCCATGAATCTTAGATGAGTTTAATTTGGGAGTTTTCACTTTGCCCTCTTTGTCTCTAATAATGTGTCCTGAATGAGTTGTTTTCTTGTTGTTGTGTTCTTTTGCAAGTCCCCTCATTTGCTTAACTCTTTATGGCTTGCTTTGTTATTGTTATTTTGTTTTGGATGAATCTTGGATGAGGTTTTTTTTTTGCTTTGTGTTGTCTTGTTTTGTAAATCCATTGTTAGTGGCTTGAGTATTAACTTTAACATTATTGTTTATTTCATGCTATCCATTGTAATTTACAATTATTCATATATATCTTTCAAACTCAATAACTTAAACTAATTCTCAATTAGTTGATTCATGTTTCTAAACTGAGGAGATTTCGCTTTTCCCTCTTTGTCTCCAATAATGAGTCTTGAAAGAGTTGTTTTAATTTGTTGTGTTGGATGAGTTTCTTTGTTGTAAATTCTGGCCAATCAGAATTTGCCATGTATCACTAGTGATGCAATAAATAGTGATTATTTATTTATTTAAAATAAAGAAATAATACCTAAATTATTGTAACACCTATTTTTGACCCATTTTAGCCCTTATTTGACCCATTTTTTCTGGTGCTTTTATGTCAAGTTTAGACGAAAAATGGTCAAATTCACTTCCTTTGATTCAATTGTGCTAATAATTTGTTTTGTCTTACTTTCAGGAGAAATTATCAGGTTTTGATAGAAAGGAAGACCTTAGGAGCAAATTGAAGGATGCATAGAGGTCCAACGAAGGCCCAGGAGCACAAGTGAGAGCTGCAGGAAGTGCACGGTCATGCTGCAGGAGTGCACAACCGTGCTGCAGGACCAAAAGATGCACCCGAGCTGGTACACGGCCGTGCGTCCTGCCAGTGCGTGGGTGCACGGCCGTGCGTCTTAGAAGCACGACCGTGCGTCCTACCTGCTGTCGCAATTTAAGCGATTTTCAGCCTTTATAAAGGGGCTTTTTTTTTCTTTTGGGGGGAGGCCTTTTGCTGGGTTCTTAAGAGGACCAATTAGGGTTTATCTTAGCCTCCACAAACCCCTTCAGGGGGAGATTAGATTAAGTTAGTACTTGTATCAATTGTAGAAGATTTTGGGATTCGCAATTAAAGACTAAGTTCTTCTTCTCCTTTTCTCTTTAATTTCATGCTTTTTAATTTATTTGCTAGTTCAATAGATTATTATTTTGCTTTGGTTTCAATGTTTGTTTGTGAATTAAAGTTTTGATCTTTGGTTGTGATTTATTCTTTAAATGGCCAATTGATTCTTGTTTAGGCCTTGACCTAACTTGTTTATGCCTAGAATTTAGAGTTTTCTTTCATGCCCACCACGTGTTCGATGAAATGCTTGAGAGAGCTTTTATCTTTATTTTTGGGGCGATCGACTTATGCTGAGAGGTGAGGTTGATTGTCTAGTGTGGGTAGGGAGAATAGTTGGGATTGAGACATGAAAATAGTCTCGTCGCTAGCTAGGTCAAGGGTTGTCAATCTTGTAGTTTAGTTGAACTAATCCCATGAAAATAGGAGGTTAGAATAATTAGATAGCTCATGACCCTTGAGAGAGGGCTTGGGTGGTTTCAATGATGCAACAGACCATCTCTGAATACTAGCGTAACTTGGGAAGGTGAGGGCTTAACTTGATTACTTAGTTCGTCTTACGTCTAATCATAGTCCTTTTGTTTTACTTTAGTAGTTTAGTTCTATTTTCTATCCCTTTCGATTTTGCCTAGTTCGAGACGCTTTAGTTAGTTCTGGTAGTTGGAAATATAACTCCCTGCGGACAACACCCCAAGTGCTCAACGATACACCATGCACTTGGGGTTTATAAATATTAAAACTCTATTTTTTCCTAACAAGTTTTTGACGCCGTTGCCGGAGAGTTGGTGCTTTTCAATATTAGAGCTTGCTTGGGCATCCAAGACTAGGCTTTTATTTTGAAAAAAAAAGAAAAAAATTGAAAATTGAAAGAAAAAAATGTCTTTTTCCCACTTTTCTCAATATGAGCATGAGTTGTTTTGGAGATACTATGATAGATTACATGCTTTTCTTGCTCATTGTCATTTTTATTTGGAAAAGTGGAAAATTTTGAATACAGTTTATGAGGGCGTGAATTGTGAGACTCATACTCTTTTAGAGTATTGGAATTTTTATGCTAAAAATATTGATGAAGCTTGGGATTTTCTTGACTGGTTGGCTCGGGATACTCATGAATATGAGTTTAGTTGTACTAATTCATACATCCGACCCCCTTGCATCCCTAATTATGCTCCTCCTATGTGCAAAATTTGTCATTATTCTGATCATGCCAGTAATTCTTGTCCCTATTATATTTCTGATGAGGGCTTTACTAGACTTAGCAATATGATAGGGACAATGAATAAGCAACAAATTGTGTTTGTTAATAAAATACAGGAGTATGACCTATCACCTGAGACTAACCTTAGTTCTAGTGCTCCTAGACTTGATGTCAACCTGTATGATGATGGTGCGTCTTTCCCTCCTCTAGAGTCCGGAGTAAGGGAAGTCATTGACCCTCCCTTGACTACTTTACCTATTGTTGCCCCATCCTCGGCTAGTCCTTTTAGGAACAACATTACGCTCATTATGACTTTTCTTAATACACCTTCCCCTTTAGCTCAGTCGACGGAGTTCGAGATAGGTGAAACCTTTAGTGTTTGCGCTAGTGTTGATGAGGATGATACTTGGTCTGAGTCAGGCGATGTTTCTATTGAGGTTCTCGTGAGACTCCCACAGGGACTTCATGTGTGGATGTTGTGGCTGCAGGGCCAACTAGTCCTGATTTTATTGATAATATATCCCCCAACTCTCTTGATACATTCCATACTTCCTCTTCATGTTCACCACCCTCCCCTTCCCCTGCGTGTTGTGATATGTTACTTATTGATTCTCATGTGACACTTGAGGGAAATGAGGTTGACTGTTCTGAGACTCTAGGTACCTTTAGAGGGTATAACCCCTCCCTTAATCCTTACAATCTGTACCTAGAGCATTTGCCCAGAAAAATCATGTTGATTATTGCCTTTGACTATACTACTAATTTTTCCAACGCATTTGACAAGTTTAGGAGAGCACTTATTATTATGCATGTACTTATATTTATGTGCTCTTACTTACATTTATCTGAGTTGCATGCTCAGGTGTTCGATAAGCTCCTACGAGCTTTGACGGTATCCGAATTGGTAGTTGGATCTTGAGAGATGAGGAGTGGCTGATGCTCCTCGAGTCTCCCATCGCACCATTTTAGAGAGGCTTAATATGGGTACGATCAGTACCCAACCTAGTATAATCATTCTGATCCTTTTCCTTTCTTTTTATTTTCTTTATTTTCTTTTGTTTAGTTATGGATAAGGATTGTGTTTTTGTTGTGATCTCCTTGAGGTGAAATTTGGGATGTTGTTGAGCCATTAATGGCTATGATCACCATTTTTGTATTTTTGTGCACATTTGCGTTTTGTGATTGGTGGTGTTGATGGATTGATATATCTTTATTTTTGGTGGTTAGTTCTGTATATATGTGTGGTCTTGTTTTTGATTTTGGTGAGTGTTTTTTGGAAAGTGTGCTAGCTTATGTGTATGTGTGCAGGTTTAGTGTTCTTGTGTGTGTTTGTTTTGTTTTGTATGTCTTGTGTATGATTTTGTTTTCCTTGTTTTTGTGTGTTTTGTGGTTGGTGATCACTCTCAACTCCCAATGAGGACATTATGAGATTTAGGTCTGGGGGTGGGGTCATTTACCCTTTAATTCTTATTTTTGTGCTAATTTTTAAATTTCTCCTTTTCCTTGCATAGTTTTTCTTTTTGGCTTTTAGGGTCTTGTACTATTTTGACTGACTTTGATCCCTTGTACCTTAGCTATTAGCTTGTACTTAAGTAGGTTGTTCATGATAGATCTTTGTCCCAAGTATGTCACTCTTGGTCTCAATTCTAACCCTAACAGTCTGTTATAGTTATGTAATCCAGTCCTTGTGTATACTTCGTCATTGTCTTATGACCTTAGTCTTCCGTGATTAACTCTCCCACCTGTTTTCGACACGGTTACTTTAATTTTTGTCTGAATTAAAAAAAAATGAGAAAAAAAAAAGAAAAATAAAAAAATAAAGTTTGGAATGACAAGTATCCCTTTGAGGCATGCACCACTGGGCATTATCCTTTAAGGCACGTGCTACTGGGTGTTACTCTTTGAGGCAATACTGCTACTGAAAAAGCTCGCTTCCCTTGATAATAAGTTAATAATGTAGCAAGTGTCCATCAGGTGGGAACGAGTTTGATTTTGGTAAGCTTAAGTCCTAGGATGATGATTCACTTACACACCAAGCACTAGGATGGATTCCAGGTTTTGATGCACAATGGAGTGAAAAGTTGATGCTTTGATGTCATGTAAGTAGATAGAGAGTCTTGATATGTAGACTGTGTTTATATACAGGCTAATGTCTTTGTTGCATGGGTGATTTGGCCAGTTAGAATATGTATAAAGTTCTCCCTTGTATATGTTTTTGCTTTGTTTGTAAATCCAAAATGTTTTTTAATTTTTGTTTCTCTTTTCCTTTTCTTTTTTCTTTTTCAAGATTTTGTGGGTATATCTTCTGCAAACCCTCACGAGACCTCACTCGTCCACTTAGGGGAACCAAGGGGTTTAAAGGGCTTGTTGCATATGCTAAATGCAGCCGTGATTCTTACGAAAGTGAGTTAGGTTCTTAGGTTAGTTTTTATTTTTGTTTTGCTCTAGGATGAGCAAAAAGGTAGGTGTAGGGGTATTTGTTACACCTATTTTTGATCCATTTTAACCCTTATTTGACCCATTTTTCTCGGTATTTTCATGTCAAGTTTAGATAAAAAAGGGTCAAATTCACTTCCTTTGATACAATTGTGCTTATAATGTGTTTTGTCTTAATTTCATGAGAAATTCTCAGGTTTTGATGGAAAGGAAGACCTTAGAAGCAATTTGAAGGATGCATAGAGGTCCGAAAAAGCCCCAGGAGCACAAGTGAGAGCTGCAGGAAGCGCACAGTCGTGCTGCAGGAGTGCACAACCGTGCTGTAGAACCAAAAGCTGCGCGCAGGCTGGTGCACGGCCGTGCGTCCTGCCAGTGCGTGGGTGCACGGCCGTGCATCTTAGAAGCACGACTGTGCATCCTACCTGTCGTCGTGATTTAAGCGGTTTTCAGCCTTTATAAAGGGGCTTTTTTTGGGGGGAAGGTCTTTTGTTGGGTTCTTGAGAGGGCCAATTAGGGTTTATCCTAGCCTCCATAAACCCCTTCAGGGGGAGATTAGATTAGGTTAGTACTTATATCAATTGTAGAAGATTCTGTGATTCACAATTGAAGACTAAGTTCTTCTTCTCCTTTTCTCTTTAATTTCATGCTTTTTAATTTATTTGCTAGTTCAATAGATTATTGTTTTGCTTTGGTTCCAATGTTTGTTTGTGAATTAAAGCTTTGATCTTCGGTTGTGATTTATTCTTGAGATGACCAATTGATTCTTGTTTAGGCCTTGACCTAACTTGTTTATGCTTAGAATTTAAAGTTTTTTTCATGCCCACCACGTGTTCGATGAAATGCTTAAGAGAGCTTTCATCTTTATTTTTGGGCCGATTGACTTATGCTGAGAGGTGAGGTCGATTGTCTAATGTGGGTAGAGAGAATAGTTGGGATTGGGACATGAAAATAGTCTCGTCGCTAGCTAGGTCAAGGGTTGTCAATCTTATAGTTTAGTTGAACTAATCCCATGAAAATAGGAGGTTAGAACAATTAGATAGCTCATGACCCTTGAGAGAGGGCTTGGGTGGTTTTAATGATGTAACCGACCATCTCTGAATACTAACATAACTTGGGAAGGTAAGGGCTTAACTTGATTACTTAGTTCGTCTTAGGTCTAATCATAGTCCTTTTGTTTCACTTTAGTAGTTCAGTTCTATTTTCTATCTCCTTCGATTTTGCCTAGGTCGAGACGCTTTAGTTAGTTCTGGTAGTTGGAAACACAACTTCCTGCGGACGATACCCCAAGTACTCAATGATACACCATGCACTTGGGGTTTATAAATATTAAAATTCTATTTTTTCCTAGCAATTATGAGCCTCAACCCAAAGCCCATCTCAAAACCATAGCCTAGAAGCCTATAAATGGGGGTCATCCTTCTAATTCTTAAGGAGCTCAGCATTCAGCATCCTCTACAAGCTCCAGAGCTCAGACTACAGACGACCTCTAGCTACCAAGCGACAAGGATCAAGGTCAACTAGCTCAACATCTTCTGCAATCTCAAATTAAAGTCTACTTAAGCGTTCTTTATCCAGTTCATTAATCGAGATCAAGTAACCTCGCCCTCGCATCGATTAATCTGACTAATTATATTCAGCGTTGCAGAATTTAGAGGCTTAAACTACAAGTGGCATCTAGCTAACCAAGCGAGAAGGATCAAAACCTACAAGCTTCAGAGTCAGCAATCAACCACCTGCATATCAAAATCAAGAACGGTTTCAGAGTTTTTTAACTGATTCTATATCAACCGAGATCAAGCATCATGCCCTCAGAAGACTTAAGTTACTAGGAGATTGAATCAGAGGATTGTTTCATTGTATTCTATTGAGATATCGTACCCATATAGAACATTAATACAAAACTAAATTTGTTTCTCAATTTCTTGTTTAATTTATTTTAGGCGCGAAATTTGTATTTACAATATGTGCATATACAAACATACAGACATACACACACACACACACACACACACACACACACACACACACACATATATATATATGTGTGTGTGTGTGCGTGTGTGCGTGTGTGTGTGTGTGCACGTGTGTGTGTCAATGCTTTAAATTTTGAGGGCATTTACTTTTAGTGTTATAGGCGTCATTTTAAATTGTATTTCTCAGATAATTTCAACTTTAAAATAAATGCAAGCAATTTAAATCTTATATGTTTATGTTGTCCTCGAGGCAAAATCTTTTAAAATTACCATATACTGTTGAAAATATATATTTTCAAGTTTAGATTACTAATCTATTTTCTAAAATTAAATTATTAGCTTTCATCATTTTCAAAATTCCTACTGTATTTCCAAAATTCACTTAGGCTATTTCTATCGGTAAGTGCTAAGGTGAAAATTTACAAAAATATGCTTAAGCATGTGTTGCACGTTGCGAAGGACTTAAGGGGAAATAACATCACTCCCTGAGAGGAACATGCCATATGTTGTCCAGAATCAATTTACAAGTGAAAAGTGATCATCGGATTAGACAATCACTTGTTCAAGGGATAAGAAGTGGCCCGCACAATCCGTACTAGGAAGCAAGAGGTCGCGGTTATTTTACAGAGCATTTTCACAAAAGCTATATGTGATGGTCTCCTTTTACTGAAAATCCCATTCTTGAATAGTATTTGCCTTATAGCTAGTGTGCGTCAATGACACTCACCATGATTGACAACAAAATATATCAAAAACGATAGAATCTACTAATACACATTATTATTATTTTTTATGGATAATAGTCAGTTCTTTAAGTTTTTAGAAGTTATTACTAGATATTTGAGTTCAATTTTCATTTGCACCAATGTTTATACCTCATTCACGTGCATACACATACACACGCACACACACAAAAAAAAAAAAACCCACACACATGATCAAGAAACTCTTTTACTTTATAATGCTCTTTAACATGTGTTCTCCATCCTATGATGCTTTTTAATACTACACATCATCCATAATAATTATTCATTATTATAAATCGCATTACTAATCATCCTTTTTTTTTTCTTTTGAGAGAAATTACCATTCATCTTTTAAAATTATCGTACACATTTATGCTGCCATAAAGTCAATAATTAAATCATGGTGCCTTTTTTTTTGGGGGGGCTACTTTTACAAGCCATTGTTGTTGTGTTGTCCATTGTATCTTCAGTTTTACAAAACGACTACTTGATGGTGAGATTTTATCGTGAAGTTTTTGAAAATTTTCTTTTCCATCTCCATTGATAGAAAGTTACTTTAGTGCTTTGTGCCAGTTGTTGACTTACAGAACAACCACCAAAAACAATAAATGTTTGACAACGTGGTATGAACGCCTAATTAAAAGAGAGTGCTCATTTGTAACAGTCCGACTAGGGGTGGCAAAAAAGGTCAAGAAAGTGACCTTTGTCTTTGTTTTATTGGGTGAGTTTACATAAATGTCATTTTTCCTTTTATTTTTAATATTAAAGTTAAATTACAATTTTACCCTTTCTTTTTAATTTCTTTCGCTTTAGCTTTATTCGTTCTCGATGTCGGTGTAATAAGTTATCTGAAAGTCATTAATATTTATGTTGGATTGAAACCATACAGTATATTCAAAGGTGAAATCTAATAAAGCTATATTATCTTTAATTAAATTTAAAGTAATTAAATGTATATTTTCTAGTAGAGTGATCAGATAATTTAATCTAGCTTTATAGTGATTTAATAAGTTTTATCTTATACTTCTAGTAGTACAGTCAAAAGATCTAAGGTAATTCCAAACTCTATCTTGTGTATAGTATTTCAAGTTTAGTAAGTTAAGACCGGTTAGATAATCACCTTCTTGGTTTAATCTAGAATTTGATTGCAGTCTATTTTTAAAACTCATAATTAAATTTTAGTGTGATTTTGATTTAATAGGTGAATTTTAGTTTTGTAGGTGGGCTTTGATACTATTAAACAACGGGTTTAGTAACTTTTTGTAGAAAAAGATTTAAAACTCTTTAATGAGATATCAATATTTAAACAAAGAATAGATAAAACATATCCCTGATTGATAAAAATGATACTCTCAGCATAATAAATTAAACTACCAGATGTTCAAGAAATTATACCTCTTCTGTTACAGAATCTTTTATTGAGATATGAAATCTTTAAATCAAAATCTTGGCCATTTGTAGTAAAGCTTATTTTTCTTCTTCTTTTTTTAGTAGTTTCACGCATTTGCTTCTAACAATCGTTGATCCTTGGAAGTTCTCGGGTTTCAGTTGAAGAAGAAATTTTAAAATTTCAGCGTCATATTTTCCGTCTTGCATTCCTTCTTTTGTGATGAGGACATAGTTAGCTCCTCGTAACAAACATTTTAGTCCGATTGCATAAAGTCGATCTCCATAACATTTAACAGCTGTAGCTCTACTAATTCTTCTGTAGTTTATCCATGATTCATTAAAGTGAATGAGATCAAATTTCTTAGAAGCTTCAATATTTAGCTGAAAGTTTTCTAAGATTTAACCAACTTGAATAATGCTGATTAGAGGTAGATTGTTCCAGTTTCTACATCCTTCTCAGGCAGAATAGTACAAAATTTCACAAAAATAGGACCTTGTTTGAAAGTTTTCAGAGTTTGGATTATTTTTGTCAGGAAGCATGATAGTTCTGTGAGGTTGGGGCCTGGATATACAAGATCAATATATCCAAATTCATAAATTTGGTAAATGGTAGCTGTGTTTGCTTTAGTGCAAGCTGTGAGCCAAGCAAATAAAGATTTTGCTCCACTGTAAAAGATTTGTGAAACTTCTTTTAGTTTTAGTAGACTTGCTGAGTAATCTTGTAATATCCTGAAAGGAATGGATCAAAGATATCAGAATAAATAAATCTTTTGGTCTGTGTAGTTGAGTGTAGTTGGAATAGTTGGTGAAATTATTAGCTTTGCAGAACTAATAGATATTAGAGGTGATATAGTTGAGGAAGTCGATCTCAGAGAGTTAATAGTTTTCAGAAGTTCTACAACGACAGTCCGTCCCTGTTCCATATCTTTCCTCGTATCACTGATAATTTCGATAGTTTCTTTAGCCAATTCATCAATTTCAATTCGAATATTTGCAACAATATCTTGAACTCCAGTTTCCAGATGCTCTAAATTTACTGTAACAGTTTCTAGGTATTCGTTGAAGTCACTGGTGATGTCTTTAAGCTTTTAAGTTTTTCTGGAGTCGTCATGTTGAGATATTCCACTTCTCTGGTTAAATAGTGTGCAAGAAAGTTATGGTTTCCTGAAACATGCTCATAAACCGCGTTAAATTGAGATAAAAAAGTTTGTCATCTATAAAGTTTTCTCATATGAGATCCATTATCTAAAACTTATTTAACAAAAGTAGTTGCGGCTTTATTCTCAGTTAAGATTTTGAATGGCTCGGATAAAAGAAATAATCTCCATCTTTTAATTCCACGTATTATAGCTAAAATTTCCTTTTCCATTGTATTGTAATTTTCTTCAGTTTGAGAAAAAGTTCCGCTATTGTATCCACATATTTTGTTAAGATCAGTTTTTAATACTGCTGACCAGACTTTATCAGATGCATAAGTTTGTATTATCAAATTATCCTCTGGTTCAGGTAGTTTCAATTATGGTAAATTTTTGCATTCTTCTTTAAGATTTTTAGCTATTTGAGTATGATAGTTACTCCATCCTTTTGCATTATTCTTTTTTAACAAACTTTGTAAATCTTCCTTTTTCTTTGCTAAGTCTGAAATATAGGTACTAGCATAATTAAGTAATCCTAAAGATCCTTAAATTTTCTTTTTACTCCTTAATTCATCAGGATATTCCATTATTTTTCTTGAAATATGATTTTATAAAGATATACTGTTAGATCCTAATTCAAATCCTAGTAATTCAATTTTTTTCTTATTCTATAGTAGCTTTTTTCTCACTTAGACATATACCTTCTTTTATTACAATTTCTGCGAATTGTTGGAGATGTTCTCGATGTTCTTCAAGTGTCGTAGAACTTATTAGAATATCATCGATATAAACCACACGAAAAGAGTTAAGATGTCTAAACGCATTAGCCATCTTTCGTTGAAAGATTCTAGGTGCATTTTTTACTCCAAATGACATTACTATTCATTTGTAAAATCCTTGGGAAGTGCTAAAACCTGTATATTTTATGCCATCTTCTTCCATTTTAATTTGCCAACATCCTGATTTATAGTCAAATTTTGAGAAATATTTTTATTTTTTATAAGATTAATTAAGACTTCTTTATTGTGTAGGAAATAATTGTCTGTTTTAGTGAATCGATTGAGCTTTTTGTAATTTATGATCATTCTAGCTTTATTTCTTCTTTTCTTGCTTCATTCATAACCATAAAAGCTGGTGATGAAGAGCTTCCTTTTGCGGGTCTAATTGAGCCTTTTTCTAATAATTCTTTGATTTGTATAGAAAAATTTTTTGTATCCTCTTAGGTATAAAGCATTGGTTTTTCTTTAATATAAACTACTTGAATTAATTCTATCTTAGCTCTAAGGTGTTCTGGTTCCTAGAATTGTAAAGGTTTGTTAGAATAAATTTGTTTTAACTTATTAATCAGATCTTCTTTCTTTATTATATGTACTTGAAAGGTTAATTTTTGTAGCTGAGTTGAGAGTGCAACTTTTTTATATCCCTGCCCACTACGCTTTATGCGTACTCTATAAGGGTGTTTCAATGTTGGAATTTTAAGCGTATGACCAAATTTGGTAGTGAGAGACACTGTATATAGTGTTTGAGTAAATTTTGTAAATTGTTTAAGGAAATCATTTCCTACTAAGATATCATATCCTGAGTTATATTATAATACGAGAGGAATATTGAGGATTTTATTGCCTAAAATGATTGATACATTGCTTTGTACAAGGTCTAAATATGTTGTAGTGGGATGAACACCTTTAATTCCAATTTTGCGATTAAAGGGAAGCTTTTCCCATTTGGATAATAGAAAATCTTGAAAAAAGGTTACTTCTGATCCAGTATCTATCAAAGCTATTGTGTTAATATCTAATTCTTTTATAGTTACATCAATGTATGTAAGGATAGGAATGTGAAGTTCTTTCATATTCTATTTAGGATTATTATATTGTTTTTATCAACTAAAGTGATTTGGGTTGGTTTTATGTCATAAGTCGTAAAATGGTCTAGGAAATTCATTCCTAACAAGATATGATAATATTCGTTATTAATGGAATGATCAATGTAACAGTCACATTCTAATAGAAAAGGAGCAAGGGTTTCCATCATAATTTTAGTTTTTTGATTAAGAGTAGATTTCTTTCCATCATAAGTAATAAAATTATATTCAGTAATAGAGATGACTGGAATAGGTAAGGGTATACAATGACATTGAGATGCTCCCGTCTCAATTAAGATTTTATTTTCTATCCAAGTTTGTCCATTGAATTATTCTAATTTTACCTTATAGGCTTTATTATTATTTGCCATTGTTATGCTTTTACGTTGGAATCTAGGTATTGTTGTCATACTAACACTTCTTGTAAATTTGATTGATTACCTATTCTCATTCCTTTTTCTGTATAAAAAAGTCTAGGAGATTCACAACTAGTTGATGCTTCATCTTCATCTACTAATTGAAAGTCTGTCAATTCAGATAACTGTGCTTCTTTCATTGGAGGTGAAATAGTGGTACTTACGGTTGAGAAGATTGAATCTATAGTTATTTTTTCTATTTGATGTACTTCTTTCATAGGAAAATTGATGTTAGAGAAAATGTATAATCCTCTGTAATAGAAAGATAATGTGTCATTTCCTGATTATATTCCTATATCTATTAAAAGTTTAAATTGTAGATTAAGAGTATCTTTAATATTTTTACTTCGTAAAGTAACTGAGTAATTTGGATAACATTCAAAGATTAGTATTTTATAAATCAAATTTCCTTGTAGGCTTTTGAGATGACTGTTTTGTATATTTTTAAATCTTTGATCATATAATGATAAAATGATTGGTGAATTAATACTTTCTTTAAAACATGCTTTTACAGCGATTTGTATTCCTTGTAGATGAACATATTTAATTAAATCTCGATCTTTTGAGGTATTTCACTTAAGAATTTTTCAATAATTTCTTGAGTAATTAGTGTTAATCTAATATTACCTTGTAGATGTTGAACTTCAACTGGTTGTTTTGTAGTATAAAATTTGAAATGTTGTATTAATTTTCTTGTAAATAAATCACCTAATTTTTTTGTAAAGTTCCTTGGATCTTTGAGAGATAAGTCTATTGCCACTATTTCTGCATATAGTTTTGGATTAAATGTAATTATTCCTGTATAGTTTTCATTATTTTCTTGTTCTTGTTGTTGTATTGTATCTTTTTCTTCAGTATTCATCTTCTATATCTGAATAACTTTTGGTTTCAGATGTTTCCATTTCTTCCTCTAAACTAATAGATTCATAACAACTAGAAATTATATCACACTCTTTACAATTTATTAGATAAAGTTCTTCTTGAATTTCTTCAAATTCTTTTGAAAATAATTTTACTATATTAACTTTTCTTTTATTACACTTTATAGATTTATGTCCAATTTCTCCACAGTTCCAACATTGACATGAGGTTGGTTTTTTATTTCGTTTATAATACCTATTTTCTGGGTTAAAATCCGCTTCTGATAGTTTTTCATGTCGAAAATGTTTACTACTCTTTTGAGGTTTATTCACTGATTTTTTAGTTTTGCTTTATCAAATTTTGTTTTTTTCGGTTTGGTAGTTTTCTTGTTAGAACATTTTCTTTTAGGTGCTTTCTTTGGTGGGGCTATAGTTATATTTTTCTTTGGAGTTCTTTTTCTTTTTGATCTGTAACTGGAATAGTTTTCATCGCCATATTGTCCAGGTTCTTTAAAATCTTCGCAACAGAGAGTTACTTCTTTTATGTATTTTCTTCTATTTTCTTATAAACAAAGTTGCATCACTTCCCTATTTATTAAGGTTTTATCACGGCTATAGATCTAAAGACCTTGGGTTGTCTAGCAAATGTCTCAAATTTCTCAAAGAAATATTTACTCCAAGGGTTAGGAATTTTGTTTAATAATAATTGGATATAAGCTTCTTGATTTTCTGTAGAATCATAAAGTTCATAATAATATTTGTCAAATTTGCAAAAGAAACTCTTAAAGTTGCATAGGTTGCAAATTCTTAAATTGGTTAATTTATATAAAGCTTCTTTCCTTTTTTCATGTCTGTTCTTGATTTGCTACATATTCATAGCCTTCAATTTGTCCAATTAAGTATTTTTCAAAGGTCCATACTGCTTCTTCTATACTGATTAGTAAGTTTCCTTTTTCATCAAGTTCTATTAAGTTTTTTATATTAGAAGAAATTCTTGCATACTAGTTATGCACTGTTCCTTGAAAAGAACTAGTTATTAAGTTGTATATAATATTTACATCTCTATATATCGTCAACGGCATAGATTGGTTCTTGATTTAGGGCTAATACTACTGAAGCTCTCCAGGTGTCTAAAGCTTTTCTATTATAAGTTAAACAGTCTAAATTTAAAAAATATCCCCATGTAGGTACAGGTTCTAAAAGTAATGGGTTTTTTGGTTTAAATTCTTCACTAATATTAAAAAGTTAGAGGACTAGACTGCAAAACTACTATAATCCTTAGAATAAAACTTTAAAAACTTAAATGGATATTTTTGAAAACACACTAGAAATGCATTCTGACCAATTTATACAAGAAATTGAGTATGGAGTATACGGAGATACGGATATGCTGTAACTGATAAAATATTTATGTCAAAACAAATATAATTGTATAATTTTTGAATCAAAAATAATATTTCTAATTGAAAGACTGGTACGAATTTATTCTTTATAATTGAAGAACCAAAAATACTAGAATTAAAGATAACTTCTCAAAATAACTGTAAATTATCCTTAATTTATATAGAACTTACTCTGTAGAAGAAATACAACAAAGTGAAAGATATTATCTTCAAAAAATCGATTATCCTCAGACGATTAATAGCTCAAAAGAATTAATTTGGAAACATAAAGACAGGCTAAATCTCCAAATATACGAAGAAGAAAGAAGTGCTTATTTAGAATTCTTAGAAAATTTAGACAACAATAATGACAATAATTTAGACCAATTTGATACGGAATATTGGTTTAATGATGAAGAATAACTAAAATAATGAGTTTCACTCAAATTGAAATAGAACTCAAAAAAGTAAAAGATGAAATTTGAGAAATAAATGAATCAATTGAACAATTAGTAATATAGATGCAATTACTAAACATAACTTTTGAAGGAATGTTAAAACCTAAGCCAAAAAGAGAATATAAGCCAATAGAAATTAAGCTTCCTGAAAAATTAATTCCTAACAGTGATGATGAAAAATATCTTAAAAGATATCAACAAAAACTTTTAAAAGCTCAAGAAGATGCACTGCAAAACACTATTGAAGAACGAAGTAGACTTAAAGAAAAAGATAAACAAGAAGAAAGTGAATAATGGGATAACACAATAAGTCTATCGAATAACTATTGAATGACTTTGAAAATCTCTAATTAATAGAAATGGTTAAACAAGTGAATATGCAGTCAAGAGTTCTCACAGGAAATGTAGGAAGTAACACTCCAAGTAATTATAAACAAGGTGAAACTTCCAACCCTTTTAGAAACCATAGATCAAGAATGAAGAACAAAAAAGCTAAAAGCTTTCATTATAGAAGAAATCAAAATATTAACGAATAATTTAAACCAAAAAACCCGTTACTTTTAGAACCTGTACCTACAAAAGGATATTTTTAAAATTTAGACTATGTAACTGATAAAAGAAAAGTTTTAGACACTTGGAAAACTTCAGCAGTATTAGCCCTAAATCAAAAACCAATCTATGCCGCTAATGATAGAGACGTAAATATTATATACAACTTAATAACTAGTTCTTTTCAAGGAACAGTGCAGAACTGGTATGCAAGAATTTCTTCTAATATATAAAACTTAGTAGACCTTGATGTAAAAAGAAACTTACTAATCAGTACAGAAGAAGGAGTATGGACCTTTGAAAAATACTTAATTGGATGATTTGAAGGCTATGAATATGTAGCAAATCAAGAACAAGCAAGACATACAAAAAGGAAAGAAGCTTTATACAAACTAACCAATTTTAAGAATTTGCAACCTATACAACTTTAGAAGTTTCTTTTCCGAATTTGACAAATATTATTATGAACTTTATGATTCTACAGAAAATCAAGAAACCTATATCCAATTATTATTAAACAAATTTCCTAACCCTTAGAATAAATATTTCTTTGAGAAATTTGAGACATTTGCTAGACAATCCAATGTCTTTAGATCTATAGCCGCGGTACAAACCTTAATAAATAGAGAAATGATGCAACTTTGTTTACAAGAAAGTAGACGAAAATACATAAAAGAAGTAACTCTCTGTTGCGAAGATGTTAAAGAACCTTGACAATATGGCTGTGAAAACTATTCCAGTTACAGACCAAAAAGAAAAAGAACTCCAAAGAAAAAAATAACTAGAACCCCACCAAAGAAAGCACCTACAAGAAAATTTTCTAACATGAAAACTACCAAACCAAAGAAAACAAAATTTGATAAAGCAAAAACTGAAAAATCGGTGAATAAATCTCAAAAGAGTAGTAAACATTTTCGACATGGAAAACTATCACAAGCAGATTTTAACCCAGAAAATAGGTATTATAAATGAAATAAAAAAACAACCTCATGTCAATGTTGGAACTGTGGAGAAATTGGACATAAATCTATAGAATGTATTAACAGAAAAGCTAATATAGTAAAAATATTTTTAGATGAATTTGAAGAAATTCAAGAAGAACTTTATCTAATAAATTCTAAAAAGTATGATGTAATTCCAAGTTGTGACGAATCTATTAGTTCAGAGGAAGAAATGGAAACATCTAAAACCAAAAGTTATTCAGATACATCTTCTGACACTTTTGGAGACTTCACATTATCCAAGTATTTATTATTATCTTCACATCACCAACCACCATTTAATTTTGTCATACATCTATGTGGCAAAATAAATGACGATTCACCTGGCAGTGTCGTATTTGCTTTTGCTTTTTGGGGGATTGCTTTTCCACACCACTATTGCTCCTATGTTATCCACTGCATTGTTGTATCCGTGGTCTGTAAAAACGACTGCTCGATGGTGAGATTTTACATTACTATTACGGATTGATAATTCACATAAATTTAAATCGGTGCAGCGCTAACAAATTAACTCGAGACATTTTCTTAGTTTGATAGTAGGTCTTGAGTGGTGTTTGACTTAGACTTATGAAAAACTAAGCAAACTCACATGCATAAGGGAACTTAGAAAGAAAAGAGACATAAGAAAGTTTCGGAGAATGCCTTGTGTTATATTACATTTGGGTTGTTTGGTGTATAAATGACCCCCTTAGGGGTATATGTACACATTCATATCTTCTCACTGGACGGCGGAGATCGATTTAATCATATGACTATTATTACATATTTAGAATGTTTCGTACAAATATCCAAGATACTATACTACAATTGTGTGGAATCATATGGAACACCTTATAATATTAAAATCTAGAGAAATTTGGGATATTCTAGAGCACCCCGTGACATCCTCTACACCTAATTTGGCGACATCTACATTGCCTTATTAACTTTGAATGCTTGGATTTGTTCCTTGAATTGCCACAAGTTTTGAATAGGCTCCCAGCTAGCCTCGCTCTCCAGTAGCCCACTTGACAAGTAGTTGACGAATCAGTGGTTGGTGGGAGTGCCGCACCACCCGATTGGCAAGAACTTCCTTTACTTTCCCTATCATGTTGTAGCTTTATGCCCATGGGTGCTGTTGAGAGATGCCCCTAATCCGGTCCTCTTGGTCTCGATGTAGGGCTTAAGTAGGCTTAAATGGAAGACGGGATGATGCTTAATCTCTGGAGGCAACTCCACCTCGAATGCTTGTGTCCCACCTTCTTAAGGATGGGAAATGGACCCTCATATGGCCGAATGCGACCACGATGTCAACCATCTAAATTCAAGTGGTTTTATATCTTGAAAAGCATGAGATCTCCAACTTGAAACTTCGTTGTGTGTCTTTTCTTGTCGGCCCACTTCTTCATCTTCTTGAAGGCCTCCTCCAAACAATCTCAAACCACGCGTACTGAGCCTATTGCCCCTCTGTTTTCTATTGCATCCTTAGTCTATAAAAAGTGTTGGCTTTCTTGAAGCTCACAATGAGTTTGTTAATATGTTTTAATTGAAAGAAAAAAAGCGATTAATCAATTGACATATATATCATGTTATATTTGAATTATCTTAATAGTTATATTATTTAAATATGTTATGATTCTAAGTGGATATTGGCATGCTAGTACATATTGCTTAATTGATTTGATATAAGTTGTCATAATATCTTGAGATGATTTAGTATTCAAATTTGAATATATTAACTTTATGATATTATATTGTGTGATTGAAATTTGAATATGAGATTATGATTCTCTATATATTAATACTTTTAAAAAAGCCAAGATTTGCCTAAATTTGTTATTATCTTTTCATATTATATTGTGAAAGATTGTGCTGCAAAAATCCAGCTTCCAGATGATTTCTTAGTCAAGATCTTCAGCAAAAAATAAGGAATTTAGTGGTTGGAGATTAAAAGAAAAATGTTAAGAAGAACTGCGAATTTCAAGGGCTTGAAGGACCAGGTTCAAGGCCTTAAAACGAGATGAAAGATTGACTTTCCTTGTTTGGTTCAACGTCACTTACCAAGTTTTACTCAAACCTCTTCAACAACCCTTGGTTATAAAAATGTGAGGAATTGGCAGCTGGAAAACACACAAAAAAGAGCACAAATAAAGAACAAGAACTAAGAGTCACACTTGCAAATATCATTCTCTAGTTCACTTAATTTATTGAGTTGTATTGCTCTAGTTGTAATTGGATGGATTATAGAATTGAAAGGCCAACTTTGCCAAAGACTTGTTGAAGGGTCAACTTGTGACTTGGAACTTAGAGTAGGTGTACTCTAGAGTTGTATAATCTCTTATAATAAAATTTGTGCTAATCCTAGAGTTAGGGAATTCTAGGTGGGGACAAAGCCTGGTTGAGGCTAACCTCGCAAAAATTGCTCGTGCCTTGTCCACATTTATTGTTCCATATTTCTATTATTTTGTGACTTTTATCATCACCCTATTCACCCCCGTCTAAGATGAATTAACTAGTCAAATCGGGCCATCAATTGGTATCACAGCTAATACTGTTTTTTAAAGACTATCGTCTAATAGTTTTATCCTATGACTAGTTATAATTTTGACTTTGATTGCCCTCCACTTTTTAAAGGTCGTAATTACTTTTTGTGGCAGAAAATAATGGAACTTTATATCAAGCACACGGGTCTCAATACTTGGGACATCATGCTCAAATGTCCAATAATTATTGAGAAATCGGAAGATAAATATACTGAAGATGATTATAAGTGGATATCCAGAAATTTTAAAGTTATAAACATTTTAAATTGTGCTCTTACTACTGATATTTATGAGTTTATCTCACATTGTGATAGTACCAAGGAGATTTTGGAGACTCTTTATTATTTGTATGGTACTAATCAAAATATTGTGTTAAGAAAATTTGTGGCACATGATGAAATGATTATGGATGGAAATATTAAGGAAGTGGAGGATCATTAACTATATGAAGAGCAAGAATATAAAAGTGGTGATTCAATTCAAAGCATCATACATGATGATGTCAAATATGCCCAAATTGAGGAGTTGCTTGAAAATGGTGAGAAAAATAAGGATCCTTGTTATTCATCCATTCTCCAAAGTGGTAAGTATGAGGTAAAATCCATGCTTGAATTTTCAAATAATATTTTATCTCTAAATTGTTATATTTTTGATGATTTAAATATCACACCAAATTTTCAACTTTCAAAATTTCTTGATTGTGGTGTTAAATAAAGAAAATGTGTCAAGATTGAGGGAAATAAAAATTTTACCTCTCTAATTCTTCTTACTACTAACATTTTTGAACCCAGGAAGAAAAGAGCATCAAGATTTGGTCGAAGCGCTTCATTTTTGAATTGTGGGAAGTTAATAACTTCTCATTTAGGTACTAATAATAAGTTTTGAATAGTATTTAGTCCTTTTGAAAATTCAAGTGGATAAGAAAAAATTGGAGCTTCACAATAGCATATGGTAAGTTATAGCTTGTCAAAAGTAAAAATAAGATAAGTTCACTTGTTTTGTCATTACCCAGATTTCAAGACCTTGAAATATAATCCAAGGCCTTGAAAATTAGGCAGAACCTAGGACGTTACTGCCTGTAAATAACTAAATTCAAGGGTTTGAATTGTGTTTGCCAACATCTTGAATAGTGGCAATTGATGTTATCTTGCGTGAGCTACATCCTATTTGAGAAATTTTTATTTTCAAAATTTTGAATTTTAATTTGCTTTATTATCTTTGGAATGTGAGCATGATTAATATTCTATTATATCTTATACTATTATAACATGTGATTATGCACATATAATCTCAATGCTTTTGTACATAATTATTACGCTTCCTAATACTTGCTTAGGTGATATTGCTTGTTTCTATAAGGGAAAAATTATATCACTTGATCATTTTTGGATAGCCTTGATTTTTACTCTTGATAGGAGGAGAATTTTGTTAATGTTACTATATGTTAATCCCTTATTGCATCCTTATGTTGCTTATGAGAATTTCAAGTCAATGAGTATTAGCGTATGTGATTGATTTTATTATTAGTATTAATCTCTTATATGTTTTTTATGAATGCCATAGATCAAGGGGGAGCATCTTTATATGTCATTGACTTGTTAAGGGAGAGCTATATGTGTTTGTCAAAATTTTTATATTTTGATTTTTCTTTCTCCTCTTGTACTACCTTTCTAATGAAATACAAAAAGGGGGAGAAGTATTAGGGAAGCTTTTCATGGTGCGTTATTCAAAATTATATGGATATATTATTTTTATTAGGTATTATCTTTCATCAAAAAGGAGGAGACTATTAGTTTTCTTGAAGCTCACAATGAGTTTGTTAATATATTTGATGAAAGACAAAGAAAAATTAATCAATTGAAATATTTATCAGGTTATGTTGCAATTATCTGAATACTTATATTATTTAAATATATTTTAATTCTAAGTGGATATTGACATGCGAGTACATATTACTTAATTGAGTTGATATAAGTTGTTACAATATCTTGAGATGATATAGTATTCAAATTTAAATATGTTATCTTTATGATATTATATTGTGTGATTCAGATTTGAATATGAGATATGATTCTCTATATATCAATACTTTTGAAAAAGTCAATATTTGCATACATTTGTTATTATCTTTTGATATTATATTGTGAAAGATTGTGCTGCAAAAATCTAGCTTCTAGATGATTCTCTTAGTCAAGATCTTCAGCAAAAAATAAGAAAATTAGTGATTGGAGATCAAAAGAAAAACGTTAAGAAGAACTGCAAATTTCAAGGGCTTGAAGGATTGGGTTCAAGGCCTTGAAACGAGATAGAAGATTGACTTTTCTTATTTAGTGCAATGATCATTTACCAAGTTTTACTCCAACCTCTCCAACACCTCTTGGCTATAAAAATGAGAGGAATTGACAGCTAGAAAACATACAAGAGAGAGCACAAGCAAAGAACAAGAATTAAGAGCTAGCCTTGCAAATATCATTCTCTTGTTCACTTAATTTATTGAGTTGTATTGCTCTAGTTGTAATTGGGTAGGATTATAGAGTTGAAGGGTCAACTTTACGAAGGACTTGTTGAAGGGTCAACTTGTGACTTGGAACTTAGAATAGGTGTACTCTAGAATTGTGTAATTCCTCATAATAAAATTGGGTTAATCCTAGAGTTAGGGAACTCTAAGCGGGGACTAAGCTTGGTTAAGGCTGACATCGTTAAAAATTACTCGTGTCTTATCCACATTTATTTTTCTGTATTTCTATTATTTTGTAACTTTGATTATTATCGTATTCACCCCTTTTTAGGGTGAATTAACTAACTAAATTGGGCCATCAAAAAGGACTGCTTGATAGTGATATTTTACTGTGAAGGTTTTTTTTTTTAAAAAAACCACTGTGCCACTTAATTGGTTGTAATTTGCTTTGGAGTGTTGTATCGTAGCATTTGAGTAAAAGTGCCCCGTTTTATTAAAATTCAACGACTCATTATGAACTCAGGGGCTCTGAGCATCCAGTAGAGTGACAAAAATTAGAACGCATAGTATCAAACTTTACGATAAAACACCCCCCCCCCCCCAAAAAAAAGAAAATCTATGCTTACTAATGCCTTAGATTGTAGCCACGGAAAATCCTACAGGTTTCATTCCAGGGGTCCTGATCTGTTTCCATAGATTGGGTTTTTTCAAACAGATCTCCAGGTCCGATCAGGTCGTCCAGGGAAAAGAATTGGTCAACACAATAAGTGTTGGTAGATAAAAGGTCGCAATTATTTTGTGAAGCATTTCTATAGGAGCGACACGTAGCAATCTCATTCCTATTCCTAAAAATCCCCTTCACTAATAGTACTTGCTTTCTATTTCGACTAGACCTGACAAAACTGACTCTAGATTCGAAATCCGAACCGAATAACCCAGATCTATACCTGACCCGACATCCGAAATATACTCATCCAAAAGTAGACCCGAAACTCGATTTGATCCGAACCGAACCATACCCGACCCGAAATTTTCTACAAAGTTGCTTGTTTTGGCATAGCGAACGTATTTGACCAAAAATTAGTTAACCCGAAATCAACCCGAACCAAACACCCGACCCAAACCGAAGCAACCCAAAATATTTCTTAATCCGAATATGACCCGATCCAAACTTAACCTGACTCGTATATGAACTAAATGACCCATTTACTAGGTCTAATTTCGGCACCTGCAGTGATTGACACCCAAATTAAATATATCATAAATGTTGAAACACGCCAGTGCACATTATCTTTTTTTGACACTGTTTTACTTAATAACACTTTTTGACATAGGTTCTCTATTCAGTTGCACATTCAAAATAATTATTTATTATTATAATCACATCATCAATCATCTTTTACTTTTGTTACATTTTATTTAAATGGCAATAAAATCGATTATTCAACCGGGATGGCGTATTTTATTTTTTTTAAAGGGTGCAGGCACTATTTTTCATGTCGCTATTATTGCTATGTTATTCATTTTGTGCTCAATATATTAGTACCTTCAAATTTCAATGTATGGAGAGGATAGAGAAAGGGGATAAGGGGGTTTCAAACTTTAAAAACGTAGTGGTGTACTAAGAGATGGGAAGTAAAGGAGAGATAACGGATAGAAGAGAGGGAAAAGTCCCAGATACAGTAGTTTATGATTGGATAGACTTTGATTTAAAGGTATATAATCATAGTAGTTTAGGAAAAGTCGAATAATTATATTTACATAGATTGATATAAATGTGATTACAATATAATTTTAATTATATTCATTAATTATAATCAAACATGGTAATAAAATTATCATTACTATTTTAATTATATTATCACTTTGATCAGACGTAACCAACTGAGCCATTAAACTTTTAACTTTCACCATTGGCAGACTACCTGACCAAAACCATAGCTATTAATTTCATACCGTTTTGGCCGCTATGCGTGATGCATCTGGCACCACTGACAGACGAGGCCTCAGAAGGATATAGTAATAACTATTTCAAATCTTATCTATGGATAAATACGAAGGTGGAAATTTTAAAAAGTCAAGTCAAAACAATTATTATTCTAAAAAGATAAGGTAACTAATTTTAAAATAAATGTTTGTTGCTCTCATTAGTCATTGCTTCCTTCTATCGAGGGCTATGTACGCTTGCTAGGAAGAAGATTACCACATCTTCTTCTTAAATCTACTTCTAGAAAGAAAGGAATAAAAAACAAAAATAGTAGACCACACCTTATACATAGACCTGATAAATGGGTCATTCAGTTCAGAAATGGATCGAGTTAACTTTGGGTCGGATCATGTTCGGATTAAGTGACATTTCAGACCGTTTCGGTTTTGGACGGGCATAGTTCGGTCATACAAGAGTTCGTTTCCCATCCTTAAGAAGGTGGGGACACAAGCATACAAGGTAGACTTACCTCCAAAGATTAAGGGTCTGTTCTATTTCGCATTTTAGATAGATGAATAGATGTAAGGAGATGTAAGGAGTTGTAAGGAGCTGTAAGGATGGATGTAAGGAGTTGTTGAATTGTTGGAGAGTTGTATAGTATAATTTGTTTTACATTGAACGTTTTGGATGAAAAATAATAATATTAAAATAATATGCTTATTAAAAATAAACAATTAATTAAGTTAATTGCACAACAATAAAATATATTAATCCCCATAATTTTGGTGAATAAAATTTCATCCAAGATTTTTTATATGAACATTAGTTTGATCGAATAAGCAAAGTATAATCAAAAAAAAACTTTTTGGACAAAATTGAATACAACTCTTCAAATAAATTCCTATTTTAAGTAAATAATTTTAAATATAAATAAATGTATGGTCACCTATAATAATATATACTTCATATCGAAACTCAAATATAATTTACGTCGTTATATTATGTTTTTATGTTTATATAAATGTTGTGTTCATAAGATATTTATAAATTTTGTAAATTGGTAGTATTATTAAAAAATATACATATTTCTGTACCTAAAATAAATGAATGTTATACAAAATCGATGAGATGTAAGAAGATATATGAAGATGTAAGGAGATGTAAGGAGATGTAAGAAGCTGTAAGGAGATGTAAGAAGATGCAAGAAGATGTAAGGAGCTGTAAGGAGATGTCAGAAGTTGTAAGGAGATGTGAGCTCTTAGGTAAATCGTAAAAAATGCGAAATAGAACAGGGCCTAAGCATCATCCACGCATACTAGTTGGAGTTGCCTCCAAAACTTGTGGCAATTCAAGGATCAAATGAAAGCATTCAAAGATAATAAAGCAACGTGGATGTCGCCGGATTAGGCGGTGAGGATGTCATGGGGCGCTCTAGAATACCCCGAATTACTCTAGATTTCTCTACATTTAATATTATAAGGTGTTCCATATGGTTCCACACAATTCCAAACAGTTATAGTATCTTGCATATTTGTATAAAACATTCTGTTTGTGTAATAATAGTCGCATGATTAAATCGATCTGTACCGTCCAGTGAGAAGATGAATGTGTACATATAACCCTCAGGGGGTCATTTATAAATCAAACAATCCAAGTGCAATATAATACAAGGTATTCTCCGAAACTTTCTTGTGTCTCGTTTCTAAGTTCCCTTAGGCGTGTGAGCTTACTTAGTTTTCCACAAATTTAAGCCAAGCATCACTTAGGACCTACTATCAAGTCAATTTGTTAGCGCCGCACCAATTTAAATTTATGTGAATTATCCGTTCGCAACACAAATGCAAAATCTGACCATCAAGCAGTCCTTTTTATAGAGACCACGGGTAGAGGATGCAGTGGATAACACAGCAGCAATAGTGATGGGGAAAAGTAAGGGAAGTAATGCCCCCAAAAAGCAAAAGCAAATACGGCACTGCCAGGCAAATCATCGGTTATTTTGCCATGTAAATGCCTAACAAAATTAAATGGTGGTTGGTGATGTGATGATAACAATGAATACTTGGATAATGTGAAGTATCAGAAAGCGTCAGAAGATGGAGAACAGACATCGAAGAATGTCCAAACATAAAAGAGTAAGAAATTATAATGTGTTATAGTGCGTTCTATGTATCATTTATGACAAAATTTGGGTGTGTGAATCGTTCTGGCTGTGCGTAAGGCAACTGAATGCAAGGCTAATACTACTGACAAAGGGGATTTTTAAAAATCGTATGGAATTACTACTTAGAGCGTTTGTGGAACTTGTCAAAAATCATTGCGACTCTTTACCTATTGATATGGGTTGGATTAGGAATAATAACGGATTGAATTTGGATTGATCTTTGAATATTCGAATCCAAAATCCGATTAAGTTTCAGATCTAAAAATTCAATCTGAATTCGATCCGGCGGACCAGAGGAAACCCCTGAATCCGATCCGAGTCGGATCGGATCGGATCGGAGTTGGATTTACTTCGATCCAAATGAATTTCTTTTTCCCAAAACAATTATGCATTTCTTTTTTTCATCCAAACTTACTCTGTCTACCTAGCGATACGCCTTGCTATTTTACCAACCTAATATTTGAACATTTAATATTAAGTTAGGGGAGACTGAAAAAGATTCAAATGATGCCAATGTGCAATGATAGGCGTTGGGCGGCCCCCCCGGCTAGCCGATAGTGAAGTCAGACTAAGAGAGAGGGGGGAAGAGAGAGGCTAAGTTACTAATAGGAGTTGAAGTTGGGACTTACAATTGAGTTAAAAAATTTTAAATCAAAAATTGGGGGTTGGGCTGGAAGATTGAACTTGAAGGGTATACTTTGAATTTGTAAAGTTTTAGATTTGCATTTTAATTATTTAATAAAATAGTTGGATCGAATTGGAATATCGGTTTGGAATTATCTTCACTCTGAATCCGATGCGAATCTGACTTAAAGTTGGATTATTTTTTACAGATTCGGGCTTGAATGTTTTTTCCTCGAATTTGAATTGGATTATTTTGCCTCAGATCAGATCGGATGTTCCTCGAATTCGGATGTAATTGTCATCCATAGATTGAGCGGACCACTTCCTTTCCCTGGGCCACCTTACCGGTCGAACCCGATTGTGTTTCCATTTATGGGAATTGGTCGGGTTTCTGAAATGGAAACCTGTCGAGTTTTCTAAAATGGAAATTGATCAAAGTTTCTTGAAATATTCTATTGTGCTATTTGTTATATCGTTAGTCTTTTAAATTAAATGACTGCTCAATAGTGAGATTTTACTATGATTTTTTTATTTAAATAAAAGCCTCTTTCATCTCGACAAGAGAAATTTCCTTTACGAGTAGCAACAAGCGTATGATAAAGTTGATGTACGTAGACGCCTGATTAAGTGTCTTGTTTAAGAAAAGGCAAACGACAAGAGTTTTAAAACCAGTACGTATGCTCACAGCCCCAAACAGAGTGATAAAAATCAGAATGCAAAAGACCACGACTTCAGGATAAAGTCTGAGCTTAAGGAAAAATATACCATGACCGACGCCTTAGAATACGGTGCAAATATCGCCAATGTTCAAGGCAAATACAATTCATAAAGGGGACTTTGAAAAATATGAAGGAAATTATCACGTGTGGCATTAGTTGAAATGCTTCATAAGATTATTGTGACGTTTTACCTACTGAGAATGGACGGACGATTTTTGTGCTTAGACCATGTGTTCGGACCAAACCTGATAAGGGTTTGTTGGGTTTATGGCCCAAATATCAAGATGGCTAGGGTTTCCTCGTACCTGTCAGGTTTTTTATTCCGCTATTCTAGCTTTGTGAGAGAGTGTTCTAGAGTGAATTGTAATCACTAATTGATATTTACTTATACCACATCAGTCTGAGATCAATTCTGTACTCTCCCATCTTTATAGTGGATTTTGCTCATCGTCGTCCGTGGTTTTTTCCATATTGGGTTTTCCACGTCAATCTTGGTGTTGATTTGTATTTGTTCTTTATCGTATTTTGTGATTCTTTGTTATTTCCATCCAATTCATATACAGTACTACCAATTGGCATCAAAGCGTTGGTTTAGGATGACATCAGTCACAAAATTCAATACACCTAAATTCAATGGAAAGATGAGTTTCAACATCAGGAAGATCTAGATGATGGTAGTAATTCTTACCCAGAAGGGGTTATAGAAGGCTATCGCTAGAGAAATGAAGAAACCGTTAACCACAACAGACGAACAATGGGAGGAGCTCGATGAAAAGGTCCTCTCGACAATTCGACTGTGCTTGGCAACTCATGTTCTCCATAAAGTCTTGGATGTGACTACCACTGCAGCTCTCTTGCTCAAATTTGAGTCCCTATACATGACCAAAAGCCTGGCAAACAAGATTCGACTGAAGAAACTTCTGTACACATTCTCCATGACTGGAGGTTCTCCTATTCAAAATCATCTTGACAAGTTCAATTCTATTATTATTGATCTTGGATGTCTAGATATGAAACTTAAGGATGAGGATAAAGCAACACTGTTGGTTGTCTCATTGCCGCCTTCTTATGAGCACTTCAAGGAAATTATGCTATACAGCAATAATGAAACTTTGTCTTTTGATGACGTTAAGGCTAACCTATTGTCAAAAGAAAAATTTGATCTTGAAGTGCGTTCTGATGACAAAGGTGAAGGTTTGTCAGTGAGAGAGAGAACCTCTGAAAAGGAGGGCACAAATAGGAGAAACACCATTTGACCCAACCTATATTGGTTTGTCATTGTTTAGTCTGATAGCCACCTTTTAGCTGACTTAAAAACAGATTGTTCGCATCATGTGTTGCAACTTATAAGAAACGAAGCCTAAGGGAACAAAATTTTTTAATCCCGACAATGTGCAGCGCATATTTCTTTTTAGAAGCCTATTTAAAAAGAAGACATGGTTAATCCTTTTTGGTCTCTTTTTTGCACAAAACACGTGGTGAATCTTTTTTCTGGCAACTATACATAGTACTTGTGACAAGGAAGAAATAAGAGCAACAAACACTTAGATATTCGGAAATTACTGACATCAATTTTTTTAGAATTTTTAAAATTTTCACCTTAACATTTACTCATTCATAGTTAGGGTCTGAAGTGGTTATTGTCTTTCTCACACTTATGTGACGTTTGGTTGGAAATAATACAATCAGTATACAATGGATCAACCATATAATGCAATTTTCAATTTAATGGAATGGGATAATAATTACGTTACAACGTTTGGTTACAAAGTCGTTACAATTTAAATGGAATGAATTAATTTACAAACAACACTTCATTTTACACGTGGCTTGAAGTACTTACAATTCAATTCACACTTTTGTTTACCTTAATTATTTGCAGCTTTGTTGATAATTGTCATTCAATATATTATCATCATGATTACGATACTTCGCATGAAACTAACTTCACTCCATTCCCTCTGATTAATAATAATATAACGTTTCTCAAGTTTAGCAAGTAGAGAGGAAAGAAGACTAAGAAGGTGATGATGATAATGATGATGATGATAAGAGACAGGGGAAGAGAGAGATGACAATGTCTAGAACGTACAAAAATGTAATTACAATCATATGATCATGGTTTGAGTTAAACTTTATCTAATATGGAGAGGACAGAGAAAGGGGGTTAAGGTAAGCTTCAAACTTTAAAGATATGGTGGTGCACTAAGAGATGAGAAGCAAAGGAGAGACAACAGAGAGAAGAGAGAGAAAGCCTCAGATATAGTAGTTTATGATTGGGTAGAGTTTGATTCAAATGTATATAATTAAAGTAGTTTAGGAAAAACCAAGTAATTATATTTTAATAGGTTGATGTAAATGTGATTACAATACAATTTTGATTACATCCCTTAACTGTAACCAGGCATGGTAATGAAATTATTATTACTATTTTAATTGTATCATCATTTTGATTATATGGAACCAACCGAACCATTAAACTTTTAACTTTCACCACTAGTAGACTACCTGGCCAAAACCATAGCTATTGATTTCACACCGTTTTGACCGCTATGCGTGTCTCACGTTGTACCACCAACAGATGAGAATTCAGAAGGATATAGTAATAACTATTTCAGATCTTAGCTATGGATAAATACTAAGGTGAAAATTTTAAAAAGTCAAGTCAAAACAATTATTATTCTAAAAAGATAATGTAACCAACTTTAAAATAAATGTTTGTTGCTCTCATTAGTCATTACTTCCTTATCTCGAGGACTGTGTATGCTACCTAGGAAAAAGATTACCATGTCTTCTTCTTAAATCTACTTCTAAACAGAAAGAAAAAACAAAAAATAGTTGACCGTACCTCATACATAGACCTGGCAAATGGGTCATTTGGTTCAGATACGGGTCGGGTCAAGTTTGATTCGGGTCATGTTCGGGTTAAGTGATATTTCGGGCCGCTTTGGTTTGGGTCGGGTATGGTTCGGTCGTACAAGGGTTCGTTTCCCATCCTTAAGGAGGTGGGGACACAAGCATACAAGATGGAGTTGCCTCCAAAAATTAAGCATCATCTAGGCATATAAGGTGGAGTTGCCTCCAAAACTTGTGGCAATTCAAGGAACAAATCCAAGCATTCAAAGATAATAAGGCAACGTGAATGTCGCCGGATTAGGTGGAGAGGATATCACAGGGTGCTGTAGAATGTTTTGAATTTCTCTAGATTTCTCTACATTTGATATTATAAGGTGTTCCATATGGTTTCACACAATTCTAAACATGTATAGTATCTTGGATATTTGTATAAAACATTCTGAATGTATAATGATAGTCGTATGATTAACCTATCCAGTGAAGATGAATGTGTACATATAACCCTAAGCGGATATCATTATACACTAAACAATCCAAGTGCAATATAATATAAGGCATTTTTTGAAACTTTCTTGTGTCTCTTTTCTTACTAAATTCCCTTATGTGTGTGAGTTTACTTAGTTTTCCATAAGTTTAAGTCAAGCATCACTTGAGACCTACTATCAAACTAAGAAAAAATCTCGAGTCAATTTATTAGTGCTACATCAATTTAAATTTATGTGTATTATCAGTTCGTAACAGTAATGTAAAATCTCACCACCAAGCAATCCTTTTTATAAACCTCGGATAGAGGACGCAGCGCATAACGCAGGTATAGGTGGCAAAATAAACGATGATTCACCTGGCAGTGTCGTATTTGCCTTTGCTTTTTGGGGGATTACTTTTCCACACAACTAAATTAAATGGTGGTTGGTGATGTGATGACAATAATAAATACATGGATAATGTGAAGCATCAGAAAGTGTCAGAAGATGGAGAACAGATATCAAAGAATGTCCAAACATAAAAGAATAAAAAGTTATCATATGTAATAGTGCGTTCCATATATCGTTTATGACATACTTTGGGGGTGAGAATCATTGTAACTGTGCCTAAGCCAACTGAATGCAAGGCTAATACTACTCATAAAGGGGATTTTTAAAAATCGTAAGGAACTGCTACTTAGAGCTTTTGTGGAACTTGTCAAAAATCATTGTGACCTTACCTATTGATATGGGTTGGACTGAAAATAACAACGGATCGATTTTAGATTGGATGTTGGAACATTGAATCCGAATCCGATTATGTTTCGGATCTAAAAATTCAATCTGAATCCAATCCGAGGGATTAGAGGAAACCCCTGAATCCGATCCGACTCGGATTGGATCGAGAGTCGGACTTACTCCTATTCGACTGAATTTCTTTTTCCCATAACAATTTTGCATTGCGTTTTTCCATCCAAACTTGTTCTGTCTACACAGCAGTACGATAACATACGCCTTCCTATCTTACCAATCCAATATTTAAACATTTAACACTAAGATAGGGGAGATTGAAAAAGATTCAAATGATGCCAATGTGTAATGATGGGGCATTGGGCGGCCCCGGTTGCCGATGGTGAAGTCAGACTAAGAGAGAGGCAGGAAGATAGAGGCTAAACAACTAATGGGAGTTAATGTTAGCGACTTACAATTGAGTTTAGAGGGTAGAGTTAAAAAATTTAAAATCAAAAATTGAGGTTTGGGCTTGAAAGTTGAACTTGAAGGGTAGACTTTAGATTTATAAAGTTTTAGATCTGCATTTTAATTATTTAATAAAATAGTTGGATCAAACTGGAATATCGGATCGGATATTACCTTCCCTCTGAATCCGATGCGAATCCGACTCGGAGTAGGATTATTTTTGAGTGACTCAGGCCCGGATGTTTTTTCCTCAAATTTGAATCGAACTATTTTACCTCGCGTCAGTTCGGTTGTGCCTCAAATTTGGATGTAATTGCCATCCATAGACTGGGCGGACCACTTCCTTTTCTAGGTCACCTTACCGGTCGAACCCGATCGTGTTTCAATTTATGGGAATTGGTCGGGTTTCTGAAATGGGAACCTGTCTAGTTGTCTAAAATGGAAATTCATCAAAATTTCTTGAAATATTCTGTGGTGTTATTCGTTATATCATTAGTCTTTTAAATTAAATGACCGCTCAGTGGTGAGACTTTACTCTGAATTTTTTTGATTAAAATAAAAGCCTCTTTCACCCCAATAGAGCGAAATTTCCTTTAGAGTGTTGTGCTAGTTATTAGGTTATGAACAATAATCAAGTAGCAAGAAGTGTATGTTAAAGTTGTTGTACGTAGACGCCCCAATAAGTGCCTTGCTTTAGAAAAGGCTAACGACAAGATTTTCAAAACCAGTATGTATGCTCGCGGACACGAACAGAGTGATAAGAACCAGAACGCAAAAGAACACGACTTTAGGATACAGATTCGGCTTAAGAAAAAATATGCTATTACCAACACCTTAGAATCCGATGCAAAAATCGCCAATGTACAATTCATGATTGGGATTTTGAAGAATATGAAGGACATTATCATATGTGGCATTAGTTGAAATGCTCCATAACATAATTGTGACGTTTTACCTACTGATATAGAATGGACGGACGATGTTTGTGCCTAGACCACGTGATCGGACCGAACCTAATAAGGTTTTGTTGGGTTTATGACCAAATATCATGATGGCTGTCAGCTTGATCCCTTTGTTAGGGGCACACCTTGAGCCTCCATAATCATCATCAACACACAATAATACACAAACACAATTGTTGAGCATTTTTGTTCCGCTATTTTAGCTTTGTGAGATAGTGTTCTAGAGTGAATTGTAATCACTAATTGATTTATCCTCAGAGCACATCGCTCTAAGATCAATTCTGTACTCTCCCATCTACATAGTGGATTTTGCTCATCGTCGTCCGTGGTTTTTCCCACATTGGATTTTCCACGTAAATCTTGGTGTTGATTTGTGTTTGTTCTTTATTATTTTATTTTGTGATTCTTTGTTATTTCCATCCAATTCATATACACTCCTAACAAGTGGAATTAGAGCGTTGGTTATAGGATGACATCAGTCACGAAATTCAATATACTCAAATTCGATGGAAAGATGAGTTTCAACATATAGAAGATCTAGATGATGGCAGTTCTTACCCAGAATGGATTAAAGAAGGCCATCGCTGGAGAAAGAAAGAACCTTCAATCGTGATAGACGAACAATGGGAGGAGCTCGATGAAAAGGCCCTCTCGACGATTCAACTGTGCTTGGCAACTCATGTTCTCCGTAAAGTCCTGGATGCGATTACCACTGCAGCTCTCGGGCTCAAATTTGAATCCCTATACATGACCAAAATCCTAGCAAACAAGATTCGTCTGAAGGAACGTCTCTACACATTCTCCATGACTGAAGGTTCTCCTATTCAAAATCATCTTAACAAGTTCAATTCTATTATTATTGATCTTGGAAGTCTAGATGTGAAACTTGAGGATGAGCATGAAGCAATACTGTTGGTTGTCTCATTGCCGCCTTCCTATAAGCACTTCAAAGAAATTATGCTATACAGCAATAACATAACTTTGTCTTTTGATGCTGTTAAAGCTAACTTATTGTTAAAAGAAAATTTTGATGTTGAAGTGCGTTCTGATAACAAAGCTGAAGGCTTGTCAGTGAGAGATAGAACCTCTGAAAATGAGGGCACAAATAGGAGAAATACCATTTGACCCAACCTACATTGTTTTGTGACTGTTTAGTCTGATGGTCATCTTTTAGCTGACTTGAAAACTGATTGTTCGCACCATGTGTTGCAACTTATAAGAAACGAACCCTAAGGGAATAAAAGTTTTTAACCCCGGCAATGTGCAGCACATGTTTTCTTTTTAGAAGCAAATTTAAAAGAAGACATGGTTAATCCTTTTTGGTCTCTTTTTTGCACAAAAAACGTGGTGAATCTTTTTTCTGGCAACTGTACATAGTACTTGTGAGAAGGAAGAAATAAGAGCAACAAACACTAAGATATTTGGAAATTAGTGACATTAATTTTTTTAGAATTTTTAAAATTTTCACCTTAACATTTACTCATTCATAGTTAGGGTCTGAAGTGGTTATGATCTTTCTCACACTTATGTGGCATTTGGTTGGAAGTACTGCAATCAGTATGTAATGGATCAACCACATAATGCAATTTTCAATATAATGGAATGAGATAATAATTACATTACAATGTTTGGTTACAAAGTCTTTACAATTTAAATGGAATGAATTAATTTACAAATAACACTTCATTTTACACGTGGCATGAAGTACTCACAATTCAATTCACACTTTTGCTTACCTTAATTATTTGCAGCGTTATTGATAATTATCATTCAATGTATTATCATCATGATTATGATACTTTGCATGAGACTGACTTCACTACATTTCCTCTAATTAATAATAATATAATGTTACTCAAGTTTAGCAAGCAGAGATAGAAGAAGAAGAAGATGATGATGATGATGACAATGATAATGATGAAGAGAGACAGGGAAGAGAGAGAGATGATGATATCTGGAATGTACAACAATGCAATTACAATAATATGATCGTGGCTTGAGTTAAACTTTATCTAATAAGGAGAGGATAGAGAAAGGGGATGAGGTGGGCTTCAAACTTTAAAGACGTCGTGGTCTGCTAAGAGATGGGAACCAAAGGAGAGTTAAACTTTATCTAATAAGGAGAGGATAGAGAAAGGGGATGAGGTGGGCTTCAAACTTTAAAGACGTCGTGGTCTGCTAAGAGATGGGAACCAAAGGAGAGACAACGGAGAGAAGAGAGAGAAAGCTCTAGATATAATAGTTTATGATTGGGTAGACTTTGATTCAAATGTATGTAATCATAGTAGTTTAGGAAAAGCCAAGTAATTATATTTGAATAGATTGATGTAAATGTGATTACAGTATAATTTTGATTACATCCATTAACTGTAACCAGGCATAGTAATAGAATTATCATTATTGTTTTAATTGTATTATCATTTTGATTACATGGAACCAATCGAGCCAGTAAACTTTTAACTTTCACCGCTAGCAAACTACCTGGCTAAAACCATAGCTATTAATTTCATACCATTTTCACCGCTATGCGTGCCGCATGTGGCACCACCGATAGATTCGATGAGACCTCAGAAGGATATAGTAATAACTATCTCAGATCTTAGCTATGGATAAATACTAAGGTGAAAATTTTAAAAAATCAAGTCAAAACAATTATTATTCTAAAAAGATAATGTAACCAATTTTAAAATAAATGTTTGTTGCTCTCATTAGTCATTACTTCCTTATCTTGAGGACTATGTACGCTTGCTAGGAAAAAGATTACCCACGTCTTCTTCTTAAATCTGCTTTTAAAGAGAAAGAAAAAATATAGTAGATCATACCTCATATATAGACCTGACAAATGAGTCATTCAGTTCAGGTACGGGTTGAGTTATGTTTGGATTAAGTGACATTTCGGGTTGCTTCGGTTTGGGTCGGATATGGTTCGGTCATACAAGGGTTTATTTCCCAAAGGAGGTTGGGACACAAGCAGATAAGGTGGAGTTGCCTCCAAAGATTAAGCATCATCCAAGCATACAAGGTGGAGTTGCCTCCAAAACTTATGGCAATTCAAGGAACAAATCCAAGCATTCAAAGATAATAAGGCAATATGGGTGTCGCCGGATTAGGTGGGGAGGATATCACAGGGTGTTCTAGAATACCCCGAATTTCTCTAGATTTCTCTACATTTGATATTATAAGGTGTTCCATATGATTCCACACAATTCTAAACATGTGTAGTATCTTGGATATTTGTATAAAACATTCTGAATGTGTAATAATAGTCGTATGATTAAATCGATCTCCATTGTCTAGTGAGAAGATGAATGTGTACATATAACCCTAAGGGGTATCATTTATACACTAAACAATCCAAGTGCAATATAATACAAGGCATTTGTCGAAACTTTCTTGTGTCTCTTTTCTTACTAAGTTCCCTTATGCATGTGAGTTTACTTAGTTTTCCATAAGTCTAAGTCAAGCATCACCTAAGACTTACTATCAAACTAAGCAAAGGTCTTGAGTAAATTTGTTAGTGCTGCACCGATTTAAATTTATGGGAATTATCAGTTCGTAACAGTAATGTAAAATCTCACCATCAAGCAGTCCTTTTTATAGACCACGGGTAGAGGATGTATTGGATAACACAACAGCAATAGTTGTGTGGAAAAGTAGTTCCCCCCAAAAAGCAAAAGCAAATACGGCACTTCCACGTGAATCATCATTTGTTTTGCCACGTAGACGTCTAAAAAAACTAAATGGTGGTTGGTGATGTGATGATAATAATAAATATATGGATGATGTGAAGTATCAGAAAGTGTCAGAAGATGGGGAATAGATATTGAAGAATTTTTTTTGTTTTTTGGGTAAGGAAGGTAAACAGTAAAATCTAGGCAGCCCTTCTATCAAGGGTTCTCCGTAAATCATCCTCATAGAGGACAGAAAGAAGGTCCTGTATGGAACCACATTCCACACAACCGTGGAATATAAGGAGTGACCAAACTTTGCCAGCCAATCAGCTACGCAATTACCCTCTCTAAAAATATGATGAATAATAACCTTGCTATATAATTTAGTGTAAGCTAATATATCTTATACGAGTACTTGAATTTCTCATGGGGGTTGAATATGTTCTTGAACTGCTTGGATGAGAATTTTATTATCTCCTTCAATTTGAATATGAGTGAAACCTGCTTGGACTGCTTCTTTAATACCATTACGCATTGCTGTTGTTTCTGCTACTAAGATTGATAATCTTCCCAAATTGAATGCTGAAGCTTGGATGAGCTTTCCTTCCCAGTCACGGATGATGAATCCTCTTACTACACCTTGTGATGATTTGGATCCATCAAAATTGATTTTGATGAACACCTCTCGTGGCTTCTTCCATGCTACCCAATACATCTTCTTCTGATTGGTGGTTGAGATAGTTGGGTTTGATAGTTGAATTGAATGTGTGAGGTTATGCCTAATGCGCCATTCAGTAGTAGCTTTTTTTTGGCTCTGATCAATGTTATTCCTGGGTTGGGCGTTTCATTACGAAACACCATATTGTTCCTTGTTTTCCATATACTCCATAGCAGGGCAACTAATCTATCCATTCTAACTGCAGGACCGGCAGCTCTGGCATCACTAAGCATTTGTAGTGTACCAATTTGTGGATCAACATGGGGGGTCATGTTAAGCCAATTGTGAGAAACTGCTAATCTCCAACAATCCTGTGAAACAGCACATCCCAAAAACAAATAGGTCGTATCTTCAGTTGTTGTGTGACAAAAAGGGCAATGTGAATAAATGGGCATGCCTCCTTGAGCCAAGGTTCCTCTCGTAGGCAGCGATGCATGACAAATTTGCCAAAGAAAAATTTTTAACTTTAGCATAACATCTAAATTCCAAATCCATTTATACTCCCATACAGGTGGGTTGACTAGGTCTAGCCCATGTGCGGCCCAAGTCGCTGACTTTGTGGAAAAATGACCATTTCCAAAAAGTCCCCAACACACAGAGTCGGGAATGGAATTGACAGGGATAGGGGTTGCAAGAATCCACTGTAAGTGAACAGAATCAACTAATAAATTAAGCTGTGTCGTGTCCCATTCTTTGATTGTCGTTATAAACTGTGATACCTTAAGAGATGTATCAATAAGGGAGAGGTCCATGATGTTGAGCAGATTGGCTAAGCTGTCGTTTGCACCCTAGTTGTCGAGCCAGAAGTTAATATTAACTCCATTACCCACTTTCCACCTTACTCCTTTCCTAAATTGTTGTCGATTATTAAGGATGCACTTCCAAGCCCAGGAATCATGTTTTTTGGCTTTGAGAGCAAAGAAGTTAGCATCAATTTGGTATTTCACCTGCATTTGTTCCACCCACAAACCATGATCATGGAACAATTTCTAGACCTCCAGCTTTCTTGGGTTGACAGATTTTGTCCCAGGAAACCATGTGCATCCCCTTATTTTCATGAGATTTTTTCCAAAAAAATTCTCTACTTATTTTATCTACCCGGTGGCTAGTTTCTTTAGGCAATTGAAAGCATTGCATTGTATGTGCAGGCATTGATTCGATATGAGATTGAATTAGTGCCACCCTTCCGGCCTCAGAGACATGCCTGGTCTTCCAAGTTTACAATTTTGCAGCTATTCTATTTACTAAGTCAGAAAAAGTTTCTGTTTTTGGTCGACCCTTAAAAACTGGACACCCAAGGTACTTGCCAAGATTGGCTTGATGCGTAATGTTAAAAATAGACGACACAATTTGCTTGTCATGAAAAGTGGCATTACTAGAGAATGTTAATGACGATTTATGAAAGTTAATGAGCTGGCCCGAGTTTCGATAGAAATTACCCAGAACTGAACTTAACTCATGGCAAGATTCAAGATTAGTTCTGCAAAAGAGTAGACTATCGTCAGCAAAAAGCAAGCATGGGATCTTAGCAGCTCGCAGTGAAAGCTTGAACCCAATCCCGCACTTTTTCCGACCAAGCGCCTTACGGAGGGCTCTGGTTAGAACTTCCATGTATAAGATGAAGAGATAAGGGGATAGGGGGTCCCCTTGTCGAATACCTCTGGCAGGGGTAAAGAATCCGCATACATTGTCGTTGACAATGACCGAGTATGAAACAGTAGAAATGCATGCCTTAATTAGACCTACCCACTTGGAATGAAATCCCAATATGCGTAAAGTATTAAATAGGAAATCACCTTCAACTCTATCATAGGCCTTTTTCATATCAAGCTTGAGTGCTACCCAAGCTTTTTTCCCTTTCATATTTTGAATTTGTTCATGATTTTATGCGTAAGTAGAATGTTGTTATGGATGGAACATTTAGACACAAAGGCACTTTGGGTCGGGTCAATTATCTTTTCCAGAATCAGGCACATCCGATTAGCAAGAATTTTTGAAATAAGTTTGTAAACGGAATTGCACAGGCTAATGGGTCGGAACTGGGCAGTGGTTGCTGGTTGACTCACTTTCGGAATAAGTGCAATAAGCGTATGATTAATCTGTTTGAGTAATTTGTTGTCTTTAAAAAAGGATCTTACGGCCCGACAGACATCATCTTTAATAATATGTCAGTGGTCTTAAACAGATATTAAAGAACGTCCAAAAATAAAAGAGTAAGAAATTATAACGTGTAATAGTGCATTCCATATATCATTTATGACATAATTTGGGGTGCGAATCGTTGTGGGTATGCCTAAGGCAACTGAATGCAAGGCTAATACTACTCACAAGGGGGATTTTTAAAAATAGTAAGGAACTACTACTTAGAGCTTTTGTAGAACTTGTCAAAAATCAATGCGACCTTTTACCTATTGATATGGGTTGGACTAGGAATAACAACATATCAAATTTGAATTGGATGTTGGAATATTCATAGTCAAATCCGAATATGTTTCAAACCTAAAAATTCAATCTGAATTCAATCCAATCGATCAAAGGAAACCCCCGAATCCGATCCAAGTCGGATCGGATCGGAGTTGAATTTTCTCCGATTTGACTGAATTTCTTTTTCCCACAATAATTTTGTATTGCGTTTTTCCATCCAAACTTATTCTGTCTATGTAGCGATACGATAACATACACCTTTCTATCTTACCAACCCAATATTAGAGAATCCGTTGATGAATTTACCTGTCTCCAAGGTACTTAATTATTTCAAAATAGAATGCCTTGTTTTGACTGCATTCCACTATGTATCATTTGATAATCCAAGAACTCCCTGCTTGTTTTTAGTTTTTGGTCTGATTTGAAATGGAAGAATTCCAAAGATATATTGAACTAGATAGGTCTTGGCAACACAACTTTTTCTATCCACTTATCTTTTAGGAATATATTTATGAATTTGCATATGATCGTGATTTAAATAAATCCATTTTGTTGGAAAATGCAGGCGATAAGAAAAACAGTTTACTGATTGTAAAACATTTAACTAACCAAATGTATCAACATACTCATTTGATTCTTTCTGCTAATCATTCTAGCCAAAATGACTTTTTCGGGCATAAGCACAAGAAGAATTTCTATTATCAAATAATATCAGAAGGATTTGCAGTCTAATATTAAGTTATGGGAGACTGAAAAAGATTCAAATGACACCAATGTGTAATGATAAGGCATTGGGTGGCCACCGGCTGGCTGACGGTGAAGTTAGACTAAGAGAGGTGGGAAAGATAGAGGCTAAGCTACTAATAGAAGTTAATGTTAGGGACTTACAATTAAGTTTAGAGGGTAGACTTAAAAAATTTAAGATCAAATATTAGGGGTTGGGCTTGAAGGTTGAACTTGAAGGATAGACTTTGGATTTGTAAAGTTTTAGATTTGCATTTTAATTATTTAGTAAAATAGTTGGAGCGAATTGGAATATCGGATCGGATGTTATCTTCCCTCCGAATCCGATGCAAATTCGACTCGAAGTTGGATTATTTTTCGACTAACTTGGGTTCAGATGTTTTTTTCTCGAATTTGAATCGAATTATTTTGCCTTAGATCGGTTCGGATGTGCCTCGAATTTGAATGTAATTGCCATCCATAGATTGGTCGGACCACTTCTTTTCCCTGGCCCACCTTACCGATCGAACCCGATCGTGTTTCAATTTATGGTAATTGGTCGGATTTCTGACATGGAAACCTATCTAATTTTCTAAAATGGAAATTGATCAAAGTTTCTTGAAATATTCTGTTGTGTTATTCGTTATATCATTAGTCTTTTAAATTAAATGACTGCTCAATGGTGAGACCTTACTTTGAATTTTTTTATTTAAATAAAAGCCTCTTTCATCTCGACAGAGAGAAATTTCCTTTAGAGTGTTGTGCTAGTTAGTAGGTTACAAACAATAATCAATAGCAACAAGTGTATGATGAAGTTGTTGTATGTAGACTCCTAAATGAGTGCCTAGTTTTAGAAAAGGCTGATGACAAGATTTCCAAAACCAGTATGTATGCTCGTGGGCCCAAACAAAGTGATAAAAACTAGAACGCAAAAGAATACGACTTTAGGATAAAGTTCGAGCTTACGGAAAAATATGAATTCGATGCAAAAATCGCCAATGTTACAAGTAAATACAATTCATGATGGGGATTTTGAAGAATATAAAGGAAATTATCATGTGTGGCATTAGTTGAAATGCTCCATAACATAATTGTGACGCTTTACCTACTAACATAGAATGGACGGATGATTTTTGTGCCTAGGCCACGTGATCGGACTGAACCTGATAAGGTTTTGTTGGGCTTATGGCCGAAATCATCATCAACACACAACAATACACAAACACAATTGTTGAGCTTTTTTGTTCTGCTATTTTAGCCTTGTGAGAGAGTGTTCTAGAGTGAATTGTGATTACTAGTTGATCTCTCTTTAGAGCACATTGCTCTGAGGTCAATTCTGTACTCTCCCATATCTATAGTGGATTTTGCTCATCGTCGTCCGTAGTTTTTTCCGCATTGGGTTTTCCATGTAAATCTTAGTGTTGATTTGTATTTATTCTTTATTATCATGTTTTATGATTCTTTGTTATTTCCATCGAATTCATATACGGTCCTAACAAGTGGTATCAAAGCGTTGGTTATAGGATGGCATCAGTCACAAAATTTGATATACCTAAATTCAATGGAAAGATGATTTTCAACATCTGGAAGATTAGATGATGGCAGTTCTTAGCCAGAACGGGTTAAAGAAGGCTATCGCTGGAGAAATGAAGAAACCTTCAATCATGACAGATGAACAACAGGAGGAACTCGATGAAGAGGCCCTCTCGATGATTCAACTGTGGTTGGCAACTCATGTTCTCCGTAAAGTCTTGGATGTAACTATCACTGTAGCTCTCTGGTTCAAATTTGAGTCCCAATACATGACCAAAAGCCTAGCAAACAAGATTCGTCTAAAGGAACGTCTGTACATATTCTCCATGACTGAAGGTTCTCCTATGCAAAATCATCTTAACAAGTTCAATTCTATTATTATTGATCTTGGAAGTCTAGATGTGAAACTTAAGGATGAGGATAAAGCAATATTGTTGGTTGTCTCATTACCCCCTTCCTATATGCACTTCAAGGAAATTATGCTATACAACAATCACAAAACTTTTTCTTTTGATGACGTTAAGGCTAACGTATTGTCAAAAGAAAAATTTGATCTTTAAGTGCTTTCTGATGACAAAGCTGAAGGCTTGTCAGTGAATGGGAGAACCTCTGAAAAAGAGGGTACAAATAGGAGAAATACCAGATCAAAGTCTAGGGGACTTAAATGCAACAAGCTCTGTAAATACTACAGAAAGCCAGGACATCTAATAGTTGAATGCTGCAAACTAAAGAACAAGAAGGTAAAAGAAGAGAAGAATAATCAGCCTGTAAAAGCTTTAGTTATAGACTCAGGGTTAGATGGTGATGTTCTACTTGTCAATATCACGGATAATCGAGGTGCTACTGAGTGGGTTCTTGATTCAGGCTATACCTACCATATGTATCCCCATATGGACTGGTTTTTTACATATAAGGCACTAGATGCTGGTGTTGTACTCATAGGCAATGATACCCAATGCAATGTTGTTGGCATTGGCATTATTTGAATCAAGACTCACGATGGCATAGTGAGGACTCTTTCTAAAGTTCGTCACATTCCTTACCTGAAGCATAATCTCATCTCACTTGGCACCCTTGAATCCAATGGGTGCAAGTATTCCGTTGAAGGTAGGGTTTTGAAGATCCTTAAGGCTGTCCCGGTTCTCATGAAAAGAGAAAGATGGGGAAGTCTGTACATTCTCTAAAGGTTTACAGTGATAGGTTCTACTGTAGTCACTACCACCTCATCTGTTGAAGACCATATTCGATTATGGCATACTCACTTGGACCACATGAGCGAGAAGGGAATGACAATTCTAAGCAAAGGAGGTCTACTAGGCAGCAAAGGTATGGGCAAGCTTGATTTCTGTGACCATTGTGTGTTTGGAAAACAAAAGAAGGTTAGTTTTTCTATAGCCAGACACCGTACTAAAAATACCCTTGATTATATTCATACTGATTTGTGAGGTCCTTCTAGAGTTCCTTCTTTTAGAGAAAAACATTATATGCTGACATTTATAGATGACTTCTGTAGAAAACTATAGGTTTATTTCTTAAGACAGAAGAACGAGGCTTTCCCTATGTTTAAAAAGTTCAAAGCGCTCGCTGAAAACTAGACTGGGAGGAAGATAAAGAAGCTCAGGACTGATAATGGTCTTGAGTTCTATGAATTAGAGTTTAATGAGTTCTGTGCTACTCAAGGTATTGCTAGACATAAGACCTTAGTTGGGAAACCTTAGCAGAATGGGGTTGCAGAATGCATTAATAGAACTTCACTTTAGAGGGCACGTTGTATGCTCTCCAATGCTAATCTGTGGCATCATAGAGATTTTTAGGGCAGAGGCTATTTCTATAGCATGCTATCTGGTGAACTAGTCTCCACACTCCTCTATTGAATTCAAAGTTCCACAAGAAGTCTGGTCAGGTAATCCAGTTGACTACTCCATTTTGAGAGTTTTTGGATGTTCTGTTTTTACACATGTCAATAATGGAAAACTAGTTCTCAGGGCTGCTAAATGCATGTTTCTAGGCTATGCATCTGAATATAAGGGATATCGACTTTGCTTTCCTGACTCCAACAAGCTCATTCAAAGTCGGAATATTACCTTTAATGAAACTGTTATGTTCTTCCTTGGGAAAAGAGTCTGCTATCCCTACATGTGATCAACAGGATGACAGCGAGAATGTGGAACTAGAGGTTCCTTCAAATGCTTCTCAAGGTGGAGATACAGTTAGGGCTGGCAATGGGGCGGGTACGGAGCGGGTTTTGTCATATCCTTACCCATACCCATTTGGAAAATCAGTACCCATACCCATACCCATACCCACCGGGTATTATAAAATCATACCCATACCCATATCCACCGGGTATTGCGGGTATTGCGGGTTTTATTCGGGTATATATAAACAAAAAAAAATTGAACCCATTTTATACCCATATTCAACCAAAGAAGGAAACACGCTACATTCATATTAGACTTCCGATTTCCAACAATACATCATATCACATAAAAGTATAAGACTATGATTATTCTTAGAACATCCACAACTAGAAGCTTCCTGGTGTATATGCCAATACACTCAAGAACTCACATAAAACTTTAAGAAAAACCAAGCTAACACACGACCTTTGTGAGAAACCACAATGTAACTAGCTAGGAGAATCTGAGAGCTAGGGAGGATGAAACGGGGGAGTGGGATGAGTAGAGTCAGGAGTGACCGAGTGAGAGAGAAATTTATACTTAGAGTTTTGTTTTTGGGCTTAGGCCAATTTTAATTTTAATGGGTATGGGTATACGGGGCAGGTACTAGTAAAATGGGTATGGGGCGGGTACGGGGCGAGTACCCATACCCATACCCATACCCATTTAGCAATACCCGCCCCATACCCATTTTCAAAAAAAAATCGTACCCATGCCCATACCCATCGGGGCGGGTTTTGCAAGTTTTAAACGAGTACGGGTTTTATTGCCAGCCCCAGATACAGTACCTCATTTTAGTAGCGAGGACCATACTGAAGAAACTAGCTTCGACAGCCATGACCTCCCAAGTTCTGAAGAGAAGTAGACTTCAAATAACTACTCCATTGCTCATGACAGGACGCGAAGAACCATAAAAAAGCCTGCACGCTATTCCACTGATAATGAAGATGGACTAATAGCATATGCCTTAGCTGTTGCATGGAAGATACCTGAAGGCATTGAACCTTCTACTTACTCTGAAGTAATCTCCTGTCCCAATTCATCAAATTGGCCTATGGCAATCCAAGAAGAGATGGAGAGTTTATACAAGAATGAGACTTGGGAGTTGTGTGACTTACCCAAGGTTCATCGTACCTCGACAACCAAATAGGTCTACCAAAGAAAGAAAAGGTACTCCCGGGGTTGAAGCTGCAAGATGGAAGGCACGACTGGTTGTTCTAAGCTGCAACTAAAAGGAAGGTACTGACTTCAATGAAGTTTTCTCTCCTATAGTACGTCATACCACCATTAGAGTGTTGCTTGCATTTATTGATCTATCTGATACAGAATTGGAGCAATTGTTATGAAAATTGCATTCTTTCATGGGAAGTTGGAGGAAGAGATATACATGAAACAACCAGAAGGTTTTACAGTTCCTGGAAGGAAAATTATGTCTGTCGCTTGAGGAAGTCTCTATATGACCTGAAACAAGCACCTCAGTAGTGGTATAAAAGGTTTGATGCATTCATGATAGGATAATGCTATACACATTGTCACTATGACAACTGTGTATATTTTTAAGAATTTGGAGATTCCTTCATTTATCTATTACTATATGTCGATGACATGCTTATTGCCTCCAAGGACAAGTCCTTGATCAGCAACTTGAAATCTCAACTTAGCAATGAGTTTGAGATATCTTGGGGTAGCTAAGAAGATACTTGGTATGGGGATTCACAGAGATCAAAAGGCCAGTAAAGTCTACCTATATCAAAGGAAATACCTTGAAAAAGTCCTTTATAGGTTCAATATGAGTAACTGCAAAACAGTGACTACTCCTCTAGCTATTCACTTTAAACTATCAGGCAAGTCTTATCCTGCTTTTGAAGAGGAAATAGAAAAGATGTCTCATGTTCCTTATTCTAGTGCAGTTGGGAGTCTCATATGTTTTATGGTCTACGCTAGACCAGATTTATCCTATGCAGTTAGCATGATGAGTCATTATATGCATAATCCTGGTAAGGATCATTGGAAAGCTGTGAAATGGATCATTCGCGATGTGAAGGGTTCTCTCGACAGATGTCTGTTGTTTGACAAGTCCAAGATTACAACCTATGATGTTGCAAGATTCATTGACTCTGATTATGGTGGAGATCTTGATCATAGGCATTCTACTTGTGGCTACATCTTCACTCTATATGTGGGTGCTATCTCTTAGAAAGCATCCATGCAGCCTATTGCAACTTTGTCCATTACTGAAGCAAAATACAATGCTGCAACTAAGGGAGAGAGGGAAGCTACATGGTTGAAAGGTCTTATTGTAGAGCTTGGTGTTCCATAAGATGTCACTATAATATTTTCAGATAGTCAAAGTGCTATCCATCTCACTAAGAATGATGCCTATCACTCTAAGGCTAAGCATATCAGCATCAAGTATCATTATATCAGAGATACTATTACTGTAGGAGATATTATCATGAAAAAAGTACATATAGCAAATAACCCTGCAGATATGCTCACTAAGTCTCTCCCTATTACTAAATTCCAGTACTATTTAGACTTAGTTGATGTTCAGTGTTGTTGACTATCCTTCGGGGTTCGCCCTGTGGGGCATTACTCTTCGGGATCCTTTGACAATGTGTTTGTTCTACAATTGGTGAATTTTGTCCAAGGTGGAGATTGTTGGGTTTATGGCCCAAATATCATGCGGCTCGGGTTTTCTCGTTTGTTGGGTTTATGTCCCATCATGATGGCTAGGGTTTCTTCATAGCTGTAAGCTTTGATCCCTTTATTAGGGGCATGCCTCTAGCCTTGTGAGAGAACTTACTTGGAAAACTATTGGTTGTGACTTTAGTTTTATTATGTAAATGAATTTTGAAAATATATGTTATCTACCTATTATGATGTCTGAGTAGACGGTTGATATGTGCAATTGTTATATATTTATACTTGCATTTGTTGTCAACTATTTCAGGTATAAATTCCAGTTCTCGTCGAAGTAAGTCCTCTACTCGAGGTAGAGGACAAGGGCATAGGAGCCCCGCTGTAGATCAATCTGCAATGGACGTTGATCAATCTTCCCCCAAATACCTCATATCCCAATTCAGCCAGGGGCAACAATGGCTAGTTATATACCAGGTCTTTCAGGACCAATCCCTCCACCATTTGAGGCTTTCTATCATCAGACCTCAAACATTCCCAATCAAACTACCATGTACAGCCAATTTGCCTACAACATTCCTCAAAACCCTCCTTTTGTTAACATTGTACAGCCTACTCCCTTATCTATTGACCCTAACACAAACCAGTCCCAAGAAAACATTACAACTGGAGAAAGTGAAGCATAATCTAGTCATGGGAGCACTCGAACAAAGACTTGTATTGAGCCAGATGGTAACAGATAAGTCTTCAATTGTTATATGTTATGAATTTCAAGTATTTTGCATATCAACTAATCAATTTGATGTGTTTTGTTCAATTAGGTTTCTCCCAAATGATGGTTTTGTTAGTAGAATTTCTCTCATATTTCAAAGCAAATATGACGGAACTTGGCCTATTTGGGGTAAAGTGCCTAAACCTGTACAAAATTTATGGTTTGGCGAGTTCAAGGTAACTAAAGTCACTACATATTAACACTTTGTATGACTATGATAAATTACTATTGTATTATTTGATGTGTTTATTATATTCATAATTGCAAAAATGGTTTATTTGGAATCCGGTCAATGAGGACCGTATAAGAAAAAATTTTGAAAATAGAGACAATGCATGCTTGAGAGACTTCCTTGGTAAAGCAAGGAAGTACAACAAGAAGCCTTTTTGACTCGGTAATGCTTAATGGGAGGGACTCCAACAATACTGAGCGAACAAAACTTATAAGAAATTGAGTGAAACGGCCCAAAAGAATCAACTAGGTACTCCTGAAAGTGGTGACCCATCTCTCCACACATGTGACTCGATCCCTATGCATGAGTATAGGAGGCATCTAGTAACGAACTTTGCTATGTATTTCTTTAATTTTAATACTCCAGCCCACTTTGAATGTGGTTTGAATTGTGTTTCATATAATTCTATTTGGCACATAGAGGGAACAACTTGGGACGGAGCCCACAATTATTGAATTATTCAGCTACACTCACAAACTCCATAGTAAAAAAGACGGCCCTCAGGTTGGTAAGAAATCCCAACAAATATATACAAGCTATAAGCTATTCTCAGTCTTTATTGGTAGTTCAAACTGAACTTGTATACTTTAATTTCATTAACTGTAACATATATAATTTTTTGCATATGTTGTGATATTGTAGGAATCATTTCAATGCAAATTTCAAAATGTAATCAACTCTGAATGGACCGGGGATGGCACTTCTTAAGATCCATCCTAGACACTTCCAAACCCAAATGAGTTATGGGTGGAGATGTACAAGAACAAAAAAGGTCATATTTATGGTATTGGCGATGAGGCTGTCAACATTAAGAAATTCGCTTATTTCAGTCCCACTCAACAAGCCGGTACAATTTTCATATTAAAGTTTCAATGAACATGGTTATACGATAGGTTTACTTAATTATAATACTAATGCATACTTCACATAAATGGCTGTCAGCATGTAGCGGTTATATGCCATCGCAACAAAAGTTGAATGATTTAAGAGATGTAGTAACCAACTTAGGAGGTGAGCTAACTTCCCAAGCTGAAAGTTACTGGTTGCTTATGGAGAGATGTAAGCAACTGGAGGAATCCAACAAAATGCTCACCCAAAGCAGCCAACAAATGATGACCATCGATCAACGATTGCAAGCTTTCTTCCAAATACAACAAGTTTCTGGTTCGGGATCTCAGCCACCCTTTCTTCATCATTCACAACATAATGACGATAAGGATGAGGACGAGGATGAAGTAGATGATGATCTTCACCTTGGTGATTGAGTTGGTTGCAGTTTTTCCCCAACTAGTGGTTCTTCTACTTGGTTCTTTATGGAGTACACGTCTTGGTGCTTGCTTCTCCTTCTTCTTGGTGCTTATTTCATTCTCCTCCCCTTGATGCTTACTTATCCCTCTTCTACAAACTTAATTTCACTTTGACTAACTAGTAACTTGTGGTTTGTTTGGGATTTGTGGCTTGTGATATATATCCTTTATTTGAGACTTGTGGTTTGTAAATTGAAAACAATTGGTTTTAAGTATTGGTTTCAGGTGTTGCTTGGTATGTGATATTCCACATTTGTGGTTTGAAAATTATTGAGAATGCTTCGAATAGAGTTATAATCGAAGCCATTGGATGTTGATGGAGTGAATATTCCGTGTAAATTTCTTGCAGAGATTGAAATGTATGTACTGAGGGATATGATAAAAAACAAGCGTTTTTATTTAAAAAAATTACAAACCTAGCGACAGAATGGTGGATGGAATTAGAGGTTTTCTTTTTTTTAAAAAAACAGAAGTGAGCGACGGAATAGGGATTCCGTTGCCATTAGCGACGGAAATTCCGTCGCCAATTGCGACGGATTTTTGTTCTGTTACTCCCTTCCCCGCCTTTTCATCCCTCGCCAAAATTTGGTCTGTCACTTTTTCTGTCGTTGGATCCATCACCATTGGGGACGGAATTTCAGAATTCCGTTGCCAGGTATTCAACGACGAGTGAAAATCTGACAACCCCTTTTCATCACCAATTCTGTCGCCGAAATCAAAATTCCGTCACTGTTTTGTCCTTTTCCGTCACTGATTCTAACGTTATATGAACTTTTTTTGGTAGTGATAGTAAATATGATCTGTAATTATCATTACAGTATACTTATATATCTAATATTCCATGCTTATTACAGTAAAAATATTTGATTCTTCATTATTTTAATTTACAATAATGATTTATGTGGCTTGGAGTTAGGTTGGAATACAAATTATATCATAGGTCCAGGTCTATGGAGCTAGGAAATGTTTTTGTTTGGCTAAAACTGGTCTTCTTTTTTTTTTTTTTTTTTTTTTTGTAGTTTGAAAGTTTATCACCTATGTACTGTTCATTTTGTCTGACATATCTATGGTTAAGTATTAAGCATTGAGATTAACAACACCCATTTTCAGATCATCCTCTCTTTGTGCTTGTTTTCCCAATTTATGGAGTTGAGCATTTTATTTTATATATTTGAGCAATCTATATATTGTATCAAGTTAAACATTGTGACTTAAGCATGTCTCAGGTCTATAGACCTAGGACCTTTATATAAACATTGTAGGTTGGAATTAAGATAGTAAAAATTTAGGCCTCTAAAAATTTGACACATGCCATATGCTATATTTATAAGAATATATATATATATATATATATATATATATATATATACACACACACACACACACACACACACACACATATATACACATATATATACATACATACATATATATATGTGTGTGTGCGTGTGTGTGGGAGGGGTATCAGATTACACAATCATGCAGTCCACAGATAAGAAGTGGTTCACACACAATTCGTACTTGCAAATAAACCCTTCTTGTACTGTTAACCTGTGGGCTTAGAGCACTCTCAGGAATGTGAGTTGCATTTTATCTGGTGGGACCCAATTCATTTGTTAGAGCATTCCCATTGGAACTCTGGCCTGCCGCGTCAGTGAAAGTTTCACAATTTTGGAACTTGCATTCCATCACTTCTCCAACCAATGGAACTCTAATTTTAATCATCCAATAAAAATATTTGTCATGGACCTATATTATAACACACAACCTGTTTTTTAAATCATATAAAAATTATAAATTAACTCAAAAAAAAAAGAAAAACAAATAATAAAAAATCCAAAAGTTACACGCATGGAGGAATGCCCACAGGTTCCTCCATGCGTGCTCCCGCATTTCTCACCAGGCTACCAAGAAGCCACTGACACGCGTGGGAAACGCGGGCCCCCCACCTGACACGCGTTTCTTGCCGCTACTACTGCTCTTAGTTGTACATTTGCTTTCCACTTACTTGTCCTATGTGTAGAAACTCTATATCGCTCCGGCAATTTTTTATGTGCTCCTAGGAGCATCTGCTTTTACTAACATGTGTATATTTTTCGTATGTGCATTTATCATATATTAACTTTTTTAATGTATTTCACGTATTTGAATTTACCTTCATTCACTTTGCCCTTTTATATTTAGAGATTTGACTTCTTATTTATCACCACTCTCCTCACTATTATTTTATTGACATCTAGTTTATTGGCCGGTTGGGCGCACTATAACGTTGGTTCTGTCACCGCCAATAATTATTGGAGCGCATAATATATTTGTCGATTTACATCCTTTAGTTTTGCTAGCTTTTGTATTTGTATATTTTAACTTATCGTGTGATATAAATTTTGTTTATTGCTTGTATTTTGTTACTTTGGACCATTTTATTACTATTCTTTGTTGTTGTTGTTGTTGTTGTTGTTATTATTATTATTATTATTTATTATTATTATTTATTTGTTATTATTATTATTTATTTGTTATTAGTTAGTAGACCTTTAGGGTGTTCGCGGGCTTAATAGGCGTCTACGCCTGTGGCGGGCCATGTAGCTATTTCAGCCTGTCCTCCAGGGAATTTTGGGGTTGGGAGGGATTTAGGATTGCGGAAGGTATGCCTAGTGTCCTGAAATATTGGTTCTCTCACGGGTAAGTCGATAAAATTAGTTAAGTCTTTGCGTAGGCGTAAGATTAGTATAGCGTGTGTTCAGGAGACGAAGTGGGTTGGGGCTAAAGTTAGAGAGATTGATGGGTACAAACTTTGGTATTCGGGGTCAACCAAGGCGATGAATGGAGTTGGCATCCTGGTTGTGAAGGATTTGGCGGACCAGGTGGTCGAAGTGAGGCGTAAGAGCAATCGAATTATGGCCATTAAAGTTTTGGTGGGTTCAGTTTTCGTGAACGTGGTGAGTGTGTATGCGCCCCAAGTAGGCCTGTCGGAGGAAACTAAGAAGCTCTTTTGGGAGGATCTAGATGAGGTCATCCAAGAGGTCCCTCGGAGCGAGAAGTTATTCATAGGAGGAGACTTTAACGGCCATATTGGCGCGGAGGTAGCAGGTTATGATGGGGTTCACGGGGGTTTAGGTTTCGGAGAGAGAAACGCGGGAGGGGTCTCTGTGTTAGACTTTGCGGTGGCCTTTGATCTGTTGGTGACCAACTCCTTTTTCAAGAAGGAGGATCACCTAGTGACCTTCAAGAGTAGCTCCTGCAAGACACAGATTGACTACTTCCTCACGAGAAAGGAAAGTCGGAGATCGTGTAAGGACTGCAAAGTGATTCCTAGCGAGTTTCTGGGAACTCGACATAGGTTGTTGGTTCTAGATGCAAAGTTCAAGTATCCTAGGAGGACGAAAAGGAGAGTCGGAGAACCCAGAATTAAGTGGTGGACCCTCACGAAGAGGAAGGCGGGGTTAATAGCAGAAAGAATAGTCGAGGAGGGAGCTTGGAGGAGGGCAGAAGACGCCGATTTGATGTGGGAGGCTGTGGCGGATTGCATCCGAAGGTCGGCTAAGGAAACCCTAGGTCTTTCCTGGGGAGGCGGGAACAGGATGGAGGGCGCCTGGTGGTGGAACGAAGAGGTGAAGGAGAAAGTGAAGGCCAAAAAAGAGGCTTTTGCGGAGTTTATAAGCAGTAGTTCGGAGGAAGAGAGGGAGCAAAAGAAGATTGGATACAAGGCGGCCAAGAAGGTAGCCAGAAAGGCAGTGGCAATAGCAAAGAGCCAAGCTTTTGATAGACTGTACCATAGATTGGGGACGAAGGAAGGGGAAAAGGAGGTTTTCAAACTGGCTAGGGCGAGGGAAAGGAAGACTAGGGATTTGGGAGTGGTAAGGTGCATCAAGGACGAAGAAGGTAAGGTGCTGACTGAGAATGATGAAATTAGAGAGAGATGACAAAGGTTCTTTGCTAAACTTCTCAATGGGGAAGGGGTGCGAGACGACTGTAGTAGGGGCGGAGAGTGTAGCGATCAGCGAGCAGGCGACTTTATAGCAAAGGAGGAGATTAGGGAGGCCTTGAAGAAGATGGCGAATGGGAAGGTAGTGAGCCCAAACCAGATTCCAGTGGAAGTTTAGAAGTTTATGGGGGAGGTAGGGCTAGATTGGCTCACGGAGCTGTTTAATGTTATTTACAGGACCGCCAAGATGCCCAGAGAGTGGAGGGCCAGCACAGTCATCCCACTGTACAAAAACAAAGGGGATATTCAAGTTTGTAATAACTTTAGGGGTATTAAACTGCTCAGCCACACTATGAAGCTTTGGAAGAGGGTGATTGAAAGAAGATTACGCGAGATTGTAGAGATTTCAGAGAACCAATTTGGTTTCATGCCAGGCAGATCGACCACTGAGGCAATCCACCTCCTCAGAAGGCTCATGGGCTTGTTCAGGGATAAAAAGGTGGATCTCCATATGGTGTTCATTGACCTAGAGAAAGCGTATGATCAAGTCCCAAGGGAGGTATTGTGGAGGTGTTTGGAAGAGAAAAGGGTGTCACCCGTGTACATCCGAGTAGTTAAGGATATGTACGAGGGAGGGCGGACGCGTGTTAGGACACCAGGAGGGGTCTCTAAGGACTTTGCTGTTAGTATGGGCCTACATCAGGGCTCCACCCTAAGCCCGTTTCTTTTCACTTTAGTTTTGGATGTACTCACTAGAGGAATTCAGGACGAAGTGCCTTGGTGCATATTATTTGCAGATGACATCGTTCTTATCGATGTGACCAGACAGGGGGTGAATGACAGGTTGGAGAGTTGGAGGCATACGCTGGAAGTTAGGGGTTTTCGGTTAAGTAGATCAAAAACGGAATACCTCCATTGCTGTTTCAGTGGTAGGATAGCAGAAGGGTGAGAAATCACACTGGATGGGAGGGTGATACCAAAAGTCGCTAAATTTAAGAGTCTGGGCTCGATCATCCAGCAAAATGAGAACATTGACGAGGATATTAGCCAGCGGATAAGAGTGGGTTGGCAAAAGTGGAATTCAACATCAGGGGTACTGTGTGATAAGCGAGTGCCCCTAGGATTGAAAGGCAAAGTCTATCGGATGATAGTTAGACCGGCTGTTCTCTATGGATCGGAGTGTTGGCATCTAAAAAAGACGCAGGCCCAAAGGTTGATTGTAGCCGAGATGAGAATGATCAGGTAGATGTGTGGTTTTACGAGATTGGACAGAATTAGGAATGGGGTAATCAGGAACTTAGCTGAAATGGCCCCCATAGAGGAGAAGATGAGGGAATCGAGGCTCAGATGGTTTGGCCACGTAAAGAGGAGAAGTTTGGCCGCCCCGGTGCGGAGGTGCGAATTGATCGTCCCCCCCGGTGGAAAGAGAGGGAGGGGTAGATCGAAGAAAAGCCTAGAGGAAGTGGTTAGAGAGGACTTGAGAGTTGCCGGTCTGACGGAGGACACGGCTCAGGATAGGAGGTTGTGGCGGGATAGGATTAGGGTCTCTGATTGTAGGGGACCGGACGCGTAGATGGTAGTAGCTCCGGTGGGGTGGGGGCGGGTTTGGTTTTGGTGTGCTTGTCTGCAGGTCGTGCTTTTCTGGGATGTGACGGCATCTAGTGACGGCATCTAGCGCCCCTGGTGGGTTGAGGTATGTCTATACTCCTTGGTTATTTCGCTCTCCGTCACTTTTTCTCCTCCTTAGTTTTGGTTTGTATTCGTTTTCTCTATAAACTTTTTTCAAAAATTATTTTGTGGGTCTTAAGGAATCGACCTCCCTATGGGTAGAAATACCGGTAGGGGTAAGGTTGCCTACAGCTGGATCTCCCCAGACCCCGCGAAAGCGGGACCCACGCTGGGAGTAGTTGTTGTTGTTGTTGTAACTTTTTTAATGTATATTTGATGGTGTGCCTCTTGCGAGTGTATGCTCTCAAGATTATGATATATATTGTCAGTCCTACTTGCATTCCACATGTTTTTGTCTTTTTGTTAATTTTGTTTTTGTTTTTCCTTTTTTTTTCCTTAAAAATATAAGTTAAGTGGTTTAAAAAATGGTTGTATATTATAAGTTGAGTCAATCACAAATATTTTATTGGGTGATTCAAATTAAAATTTCACAGGTTAGAGAAGTGAGAAAATATAAATTTCAAGAGATAAAAATTTTTACTAACGTGATAGGATGGAGTTTTAAAATTTGGAACTCCTACTAGAAATACTTTACTGTTTATTAACTGACGACAAAATCAAGAAGAAAAAAAATTGTTTTCGCTTATCTGGCAGCGAGGAGGTAACACAAGTAGATCAACCGTCAGCGCGATTTTACCATTTATCTACGGTTCCTATTAAAGTCAAGTCAACTCCTCTAGTTATTTAAAAAAGAAATCCACTAGCATTAAAAAAAAAAAAAACTGCCTTTTTAATTAAAAATCCACTAGTTATTATGAGAGTCCTTTGATTGAGATGAGTTCATAGTTCAATCGAGCATTCGATTATTATTTTTTTTAAATTAGCATTTGAGTTATATTTTTTTCTCAGATAGCATCAAGTTATCAATATTTTTTTCTAAATAACGCTTAGTTACCTGTTAACCTATAATAATAGGTAATTTCTTACTTTCTTAACTTTATTAATATTAATAATAATAATAACAATAATAATAATAATAATCCACCTGAACCCACCATCGTCACAGTCTCATCGCCATCATCTCCAACAATGTGCCACCCCCTTCCCCGACTGATGATTTGCTGGTTAGCATGACCCCCCATCCCATCCCCAGCCAACCGCTTCTCTATCTCTGCACAATCCCCCCTCCTAGGGTTGGTTAAAAAAAAAAAAAAAAACCCATACTTAGGGTCTGTTCTTTTCGTAGGTAAATTAAAGTAGATAAAAGGGTGAGGTGGATTGAAGTGAATTGAGGTGGGTTGAAGTGGGTTGAGGTGGATTGAGGTAGGTTAAAGTAGATTGAATTTTTTTATGTAATAAATTGAACTTGGTTAAAATAGTGGAAGTATGTTGAAGTAGATTGAAGTGGGTTGAAGTAAGTTAAAGTAAGTTAAAGTGGATTGAAGTGGGTATTTTCGAATTGACCCACGAAAAGAACAGGGCCTTATTTAAATACCTATAAAATTCGTCCCATTTAAAACCCAAATAGGTGTTAAAAATGAAGGGAAAATGGGTACGGGGCGGCACAGGAAAACAGATATGGGTGTGGGTATGGACTTAGGCTTCACTCGCCCTATTTCATACCAGCTCCATTTCATACCCATAGCCTTATCTAGTAAACCCACCTTGTAGCTGCCTCACATAACACCCGAAAATCCATTTATGCAAAGTAAAAAATAATGCCAGCTGCATGGTGGCCTGTGGGTGTGAGAAAATGTGAAACTTGTGGGTGTGTGAGAAATAGGTGTCAGGAGTGCATTCTAACATACATTTTGTGAGAATATGGGTATAATTTTTGTGGGTTCATTTATCCTCGAATAAAATTCACATGCCCGTAAAATCCGGAGGGTATAGGCATGGATATGATTTTTGAACACACGGTAAATATGGGTATGAGTATGAGGATGGATTTTGAAAATAGGTATGGATGAGAGTATAGAAAGACCTGCCCCATTGCCAGCCCCGACCCTCCCTTCTCTCTCTTCCTCTACTGCGAAGTCCCATAGACCATAAGCCATAGTCCACCAGGCCACCAAGGGTTCACCACTGTTCCCACCCTCTAGCCACTTGCAAAACCCACTACTCCCATCACACCTACCGGCTGAACCCAATTGTGCCTTCTTCATAGGACTAGTATGTGGTGGTGGGTTTGGGAATCGGAGAAGAAAGAGGGAAACGGGGAACCACAAGGAGATTTGGGTAGAGAAAGAGAGGGATTTGCTAGGTGGCTCAAAGGTGGAGTGGGTTAGTGTCGGTTGTTCCGCCAATGGTTGTAGGTGTGGTGGTGGCTCTGTAGTAGAGGTGGTGGAGGGGATTTTGGGTGGGTCAATTTGTTCCGTTTATTATTATATATTGTTATCGTCATTATCAATTATTATTACTATTATTACTATTGTTTAAATTTAAAACAAATATTACCTGCCACTATAGGTTATTAGGTCAACGGGCGTGTGGGAAAAATATTAATGGCTTGATGCTATTGAGGGGAAAAAGTAAAACTCAATGCTAGTTTACCCAGGGCGGAAAAAATGATAATTGGATGCTACTTTGTGCCATGAACTCGCATATGAATTCTACATTTCTATCTGAAGGGCATGCCTTGAGCGGCACTTCTTCAGTTCTTCAATGATTTTTAGTCACCGTTCTCAAATAAATAATATCAGTGGATAAATTGGCCAATTAGCTCACAATTAGTGGTGAGCATATTTGGCAGTATTCTGAAATCAAATCGAAACTAGTCAAAATAGTTTTGATTTAGGTTCCTACGGTCCAATTGATTCCTACTCCGATTCATAAAATGAAGCCCAAAACCGAAATCGAGAATCACTTATGATAAAAAAAAAAAAAAAAGGCCATAGTCTAAGTATAGGTACAATTCTTCTATTAATTTTTTTAATGATGAAATGTCCCAAGCCAATCTGCCATTAAGCAAAAAAAAAAAAAAAAAAAAAAAAAAAAAAAACAGAATTTTCCCTTTTATTGAAGTTTATGTTTGTTATGCTTATTTTCAAATCAAAATCTATAATTTGTCAACTCAACTTATTATTTTTGTTTCTTTCTAATACATGTACAAAAATTGCTTGCATCGCATCATATTAATTCAATGAATTTAATGCTACCTTTAATTGTTAGGTATTAGTCATAAAACAAGATTTTATACTTTATGGGTCTTGAAATACATCCTGTTGTGCTGTAATTTTTTTTTTTACAATAAACAAATAGCAAATACGAACAATTCAAAAAGTATATAGTTGGCGCGGGTACCCTGAATCAGAACCGTTCCAGTTTTCAAAATTTTGGAACCAGAACTTGTGGTTTCAGTTCCGACTCCCAAAAGTAAAAAACCTATTTGACCGATTTCGAGTTTGGTTTCCTATTTCGATGGCGGGTACTTAAAACCGTTGGACATCCACGTGGCCCTTTTTTTTTTGTCTTTTTTTGAGAATTGGCAGGAGAGTTCAGCCTTGTCTATAAATAGTCTTAGTTATTATGGGGTTTCGTGGCCCTTTTATTTGCTCTCGCAGTGTTTTCTGTAAATTTTCTCCTTTCACAGATTTTCAAAGGGGATACAGTATTTCATGAGAATTTTCACTGCATCACGAGCAATTGAGCGCAAAGAATAAAGTTCCTAATCCTAAGCTGTTGAATTGCTACAGAACTAGTTCCTCTGCCTGCATGCTTGTCGTTCTGGAGGTAATCTTCATTAATTTCTTCCCGCTTGAATCTTGCACTTTTTTTGGGGGTTGGGGGTAGCTTTTAGATGTTAATAATTAATCCCGACTTTCAGAGTATTCGAAACAGTGGCGGAGGGAGTGTGGTGTCAGTGGTGTCAACTGACACCCCTCCCCCGCCAGGAAAAAAAAGTAGTTTGCTGAAAATATGAAATCGTTATAAATAATATTGTTGCAAATATGCTCAGTGAGGATGTGTTCAGCTCAAATGGACGACGGAGCAAGTTTGAATCGCGTTGGTCTCGCAAATTTGTGAGTTTTAATTCTAAATTTTTGTTTAATTTGTGGATTTAATTTCAATTCTTAGTCAGAGTATATAAATATTTCAAAAAGATAGCACTTTATTAACCTCAATAATTCAACTTGTTGATTAATTCTTTAACTTGAGGTTAATGTACTTTTTCAATTTTAATTTATGACTTTAATTTGTCAATTTTAATTCTAAAGTTGTTTATTTGTAGGTTAGTTTAAATTATAACTCAAAATACATAGATATTTCAAAAGGATCACTAAAGAATCGTTATTCTCTTCAAATTCTAAATTCGAAAACTCACTATTGAATAAAGAAAGTGAAAACGATGTCACTCAACCACAACTAATATTTTATTTCCGACACCCCTATTCCAAATTTCTGACTTCGCCACTGATTCCAAACCACCGAAATACTATGTGGGTGTTTGTAATATCAATATTATTGTTGAGTCAAACAAACTTTGATTCACCGATTATATGAAGTTAACTTGTTTAGTAGAGGTGGATAGTAGTGTCAGAAAACAAGAAAGGAATTGACCATCTATGTATGTATGGTAAATTAACTACACGTCAACAAAATGTATTTGGTCCAATGACTATCAAGACATCCGTAAGGTTACAAGTCAAGTCTCATGACACAAAAACTTCCCTTACTTTTGGGGGAATTAGTGGGAAGTAAACAAATTCCTTAACTCGAATAATGAATTGAGTTCTCTGCGGCTTATTGTTAGTATATCCAAAATAAATACCCATAAAGCTTAATAATATAACAGTATATTTGTTATATGTCTAAAGTTGCAGCTGCTTGATCTATCACAATTGAATCATGGCTGCAGCAGTTGAGGCAAATGTGTTGAGAAAAGAGAAAGTGGGAGTCGGGTGTGCTTAGGTGGGTAGAGGAGTCCATGTCTGGGGCCCAGCATTGAGCGTGAATTGGTCAAATTAGATGCACATGGATCATGACATGTCATTAAACACCAACCCTCGATCTGAATTTTAAGGGATTGGATTGCTTCATAGTACTCGTCGTATCCTTAACCTTATCCTAGCTACCTGAGTTGTCCCACACATGCAAATCTCCCTTAATCAATAGAGAAGTGTTAGGTATGTGGCCTTGTGGGCAAAGAAAAAGCCCTTGATTCAAAACACAAGAAAGTATCTTGAACTAAATCCAAATGTGTACTTGATTACATGCATTAGGATCGGTACAAAACTACAAATTATCGATAGTCGTAATTAACTATGAATTGTTGACTATTCATGAGTATTTATCCATATATTATTAAGTTAAAACTACAAGTGCACAGTGTAGCTTTAGCTAGCCGGCAAGTACGAGTTATATCTTTAGGGAGTTGTGTTTTCAAATACCAAAGCCATCTTAAGCATTTAACTAGACAAATCAAAAGGTGACAATAATGAAAACTAGACTAAGAAAGTGATAAAAGGAGGATCGAGATGTAATTTCATCACTTGATTAACAAATTAATATGGACAAGCCATAACCTACTAAGGCTAACCAAGTACGTTGCAATGGGCGGTTCCGCCATCAAATTAAAGATCACCCAAGTCCTGTTTTAAAATTTAAAGGCTAGGTGCTTAGCCCAATTAAACTACAAGAATAGCAACCTTAGACCTATATAGGATTCAAAGTATTTTCTTGCCAAAATCCTAACTATTCTCTCTGTCTGCACTTGCAAACTGGTCTCACATATTAGCACAAGTTAATCGCCCAAGAAATACAAATGAAAGCTCTTTTAAGCATTTCACCGAACACTTGTAGGCATGAGAAAATCCCAATTAAATTACAAACACATATTGGGTGTAGTGTGATTGGGCTTATGGGCTTCTAACCTAATCTTGTACATTAATGTAACAAAATCTAACCTAATTAATTCTCCTCCCAAAGCGATTTACAGGGGCTAACCTAACCTAGAAAAGAGAGGGAAAATTGATGCCTTGTGAGTGTGTCTAAGACCTCTATTTGTACTAGAACTACCAGCGGCCCTCTCAACTTTCCAAATTGCACAATTTCTTCTTTGTCAAACCACCTCCACTTTCTAAATTCCACTTATTGTCCAAATTGGAATCTAACACCTTGCTTTCCAATATTGTTCATTCCTTCTTGTCCAAGCAACTGCTTTTTATTTTCTAAATTGTGCGCGATTTCCTGATTCCTATTGGATTCAACTTATTACCTATAAAAGTAGATAAAACAAATAAAAATTCAAAAATTATATTATTTCATGAGACAAAAACCAAGTAAATGAGGGTACAAAAGATGAAATATTTAGAAAGAACTAATATCCCCACATTTAGCCTTTTCTCGTTCTAGACCAAAACATTAAAAAAACTAACCTGAGAACCTCACTCATTTTGAGGAATCATGGTTGTAATTAGCATCTACAACAAGTCATTTAAACCCCTGGTTCTCTCAAGTAGACAAGTGAATTCTGATGAGAGTTTACACAATATATACCCACAAAATATTTAAAATAAAAAAAAGAATATCCTTTTGGGAAAACAAATACATACAACAAAGGAGAAAACTATACACATCTGAACCAACTAAATCACCCTTCTAACAAAGATATTAATATGCATATGAGTAGAATGCACACATCAAAACTTTTGATAAACGGGTCAATTTCATGTCAAGTTTAGAATAAGTACAGAATAAATTCAGAACAAGTTCAGTAAATAAGTTTAGAATAAGTTCAGTTTAGAATAAGTTCAGACAAAATAAGTTCAGATAAGTTCTATCTTGCACAACTTTTTCCATGAAGAGGCAATTAGGCATGGATGGAGAAGATAAGATATAAAATGTACACAACTATAAATTTATTGGGAATATTACACATGAATGAACAATCCCACGTTGAGAGTTTGAAGAGAATGACCATGGTATATTAAGTCAAGTGGATTACTTCTCTTATTACCAATTGATTTTAGAATAGAATCTCACTTGGACTTATTGTTATGGTCTTGATTAGACTGGGGTCCCTCTTGGATTCTCCCCAACAAAATATTATAACGAGTAAGGGGAGTGGAAAAGCCATAACTCATGCTAAAACAACTCCATTGTGAATCGTGATGCACAATTGTGTTAGGTTCATATACAATACTACTGTAAATTTTTAGTCTTTTTTTTTGGGGAAAGCATTGTAAATTTATAATCTTGTGTAACCAGTCACAAGATGGTCGAATTAGGGTCTGTTTCTCCCCCGCCAATGCCTCATCCTCCTTCCCTCCTACACACTCTTTTCAGCTCCTTGATAAAATCTCTATAAATTATTAAATTGCATCAAGTATCTACGGCCTCCTAATAAGAGAAATCTCACACTAAAAGTTGTTGTATCAAGGATCTACAAGCAATAGCCGGTGGCGCCTCCTAATTTGCTCAAGCCCTACTTCCATCCCTTTCCGGGCTTTCTCCCTCTACTTGAACATTTCTCATTCAACCGGTCATGGTGTTCATTATCCAATTTGTTTATTACCCAGAGATTTCAATACCAGAAAATGGCTTTGATTTTTTTTTTCTTTTTAAAGATCAAATTATTATTTTACACAAGTAGGCGGATACAACAATCTATATTATATCTTTAGAAGCATGTGTCCTCATAAGTTACATAGAATATATATTTTTTTTGTATGTTACATTTTTCATAAGAAATTTTTTAACCTATCTAATACTAAAATAATTGGAGTGAGTAAATACTCTTAAAATGATAAAAATTGGATTGATACCGATATTATTGCTTATTCCTAAAGATACACATTTTAGTTAGGTATAGAAGATTTCTATATTACAACCTATTAATGAAAATTTGTTTTGTATGATCACTTATAAAATAAATTTTTGTTCAACTCTAGCATTATTTTCTACTCCACACAATTGTTTCTCAATCATAATTTTAACCTTATTTAATTCATGCATATTGAGTCATTTCACATGATTTAATTGCCACATTCTTTGTCATTGATCCTTACACTTATCATATAGTAATATAATCACTAAAATACGAATAGAAATAATTGAAAATATGTTGTGTTCCTAATTCTCTAGTTCTATTGTGAATATATGTTATCAACAATTGAACTACAACGCAAAGGGAATTTTTTAAAGGTTTTCCCATAATCATCTTAATTCTAACAATTTCCAAAAATTATGGTAACTAATTAGATACACAGATTTTATTTTACAACCACTGGCTACTCATTTACAGGCTGAAATTTAACTTACGTACATTCATTTAGAAGCTGAAATTGCCTGAAAAAATACAATTCAAAATTACCTTTGTATTATTGAGAATAAGAACCCTAATAGTGCACATTATTAACATCCAAAAACCCTAAATTTTAATGGGTGCAAGCAATATAGTATAAAGAGAACCAAGACTTGATGTTTCCCATTAAGAACTAGACATTGTATTATAGTAGCTTTTCTTCAAAGCAGCCCTATCATTTGCTCTAATAACACGGCTACAAAGCTTTACTTTTTAATTTCCGTTCGTGCCACCAGGTGCGTACACTATTTCATTTCCTCATTTGCTCGATGTATTCGTTTTGTGTTCAGGTGCCTAATTTGACGCTTTTGTCGCTTCTTCGGTTTTCTTTTTTGGATTAGCTGTGGACTCCCCCCCCCCCCCCCCCCTTCTAAACAAAGGTAAACAAGCCCCCTATGTAGGCCCTGGGTCCTATCCGGCTAGGGTCCTACACAAAGCGTAAAAATTGAAGTCCAACTAAGCAATAAAAGTAAGTTGTCGACAATGAATACGTAGGTAATTACCAAAGGTGCAGTAGAAGATAGAAAAGATCAAATTATGTGGGAAGTTTGACTAAGAGCTAAAGAGATAAATTGTCAAATCAGGTTGGGTGAGGCCATATTTCTCTCATTTTCTATATTAAGCGACAAAATTAGGGATAGATGTAGGACGAGTTCAGCGTAGGTTGAGTCATATTCATACCCACACTCATTTTCAAAAATCATCTCTAGACCTAATGACCTATATATATCCAATATCCATTGGGTTTTGTATGCTTATACCCGTACTATAACCGTTTATTTTTTGGCTTTGCGGCTTTTATTCGGGTACATATAGAGTACGCAAAGTACTATCCATATTCAACTCATATTTGTATACACACTATATATGATTAGTGACTTCAAATAACGCTAATAAAATTCATGTCCAACTAGACTCATAGAAATTAAAATTATAAAAAAATAATTTTTCCTTTCCACATAAATAAATATTATACAATTAGAATTTCATGCATAACATTTATTTTTGAATTTTAGCATATTTTTATCGTATTTTACTAGTAAATTAGGTATAAAATCGGGTTCAGATTTTAAGAAATTATATCATACTCATACTCATTTTCGAACATAATACCCGTATTCATACCTATACCCGCTTAAAACCCATTTTCATCACACATTCTAGTGCTAAATGGAGCAGGTTTTAATCAAACTTTTAATATTCGGATAATATTCCCACCCGTAGACAAAATACACGAACCAACTAAATCCTACATTCATGAACAAACAACATGCTTATTTCAAATAATCGAAATTCTTATTTGCATATCAAATAAATACTCATTAACAAGTCCAAGCCAGCCATGTCAATCAAAACCAAAAACTTCAATATGTAAGCAACCCAGCTAGTCTTATGCACACTTCAATAAATACTCATCCAAATATCTACAAATAATCTACAAAGTTCATATCTATACTAGATAAATGCTTATTTGAATACTAAAGAGATGCTTGTGTATATACCAGGTAAAATGTTTATCTTGTACTATTTCAAGCAAGTTTTTCTAGGGAAAAAAGTAAAGGGAAAAAAAGGGACACGAATGACCAATGTAGGTTCATCATTTTCGAGCTCTGTGTAATCATGAAACTTGAACAAATAACGTACGAAGTTCATATCTATACTAGATAGATGCTTATCTTGTGCCATTTCAAGCTAATTTCGCCAGGGGAAGAATAGGAAAAAGAGGGGACACAAAAGACCAATATGGGCTTGCTATTTTCAAGCTCTATGCAACCGAAAAATTTTAAACAAATAATTTATAAAGCTTATGTCGATATTTAATAAATGCTTATTGCAATACTTAAAAACTTATGTATATAGCAAATAAGTGCTTATCTCTTGTCATTCCAAGCTAATTTCACTAGGGAAAAAGCAGGAGAAAAGGGGACACAGAAGACTAATGTGGGTGCAAGCACAAATTTTTAAATGGATGTGCTCGTTCAGCTCACAAACTAATAGAATTTTCTGATAATATATTAATGCATAAATTTTTAAATACACTGCATGTGGCTGAATCCAAAATAATGATATTTTGTCATATGACCTCACTTAAAATTTATTTTAGACCCAGGGAGATGGTCATCCCCAAGAAGATGGAACTAGAGCCAGGAGAGGCAAGCTTTGAAGCGAGTAAAGGGAAGAAACACTGCATGTACAGAGTCCCATGGTGCCTACGAGGTAGGGGCAATGACAATGATTTTAGACCTCAGCTTGTCTCCATAGGACCCTATCACTCTGCAGATCCTCGGCTACGAGACATGCAATTTCACAAGGATCGCATGCTTGATTGCATTCTGAAGCGCACTGGAAAAGACATAAGCGAGTTCTATGATGCCATCAAAGATCTCGAGCATGAAGCTCGTGCCTGTTACGAAGATTTGCCAGAGACGAGTTTCCCCAGTGAAGATTTCATGAAAATGTTGGTTCTTGATGGATGTTTTATGCTAGAATTTCTTGTAGGTTGTTACGAAAGGAGCCACTACAGCGAGCTTGGTTATGTGAAGAAGGATCCTATATTTTCCAAGCTCTACATGTGCTATGGAATCTTAATGGACATGATCTTGATTGAAAACCAAATACCATTATTCATTCTCAATCAGATATATGAGGTCCAATTTGGAGACACACATAATGATAAGGTTACGGACCTCATGTTTGAAGCATTCAACCCTTTTTGGGTGATAGGGAGGGTGCCAAAGTCTGAGAACGGTGAGAAACTTATCCTTTCATCATCTAAACTCGAAGTTACTGGCCGTAACATGCCAAGCAGTTGTTTAGAAGCTTTCTGGCAAAACCTCATGTATGATTGTACTACACCAGAGCCACTTGTGGCGGCGGCGTATGGTCACCTAGATTTTGCATGGCGCCGCAGTTTGTCGCGTCGTGGCGTTGCACGGCAGCATATGGAAACTCCAACAGCTCCAGAAAATAAAGAAAATGCGGAAAATGAAGAAAATGAAGAAAATGCAGAAAATGAAGAAAATGAAGAAAATGCAGAGCCAGAAAGGAAGAGAATTGGGGATGAACCAATGATAATAATAGATCTTGAGCAGCATGTAATTCGCAGTGTTATGGCGTTGAAGGAGGCTGGAGTTATATTCAAGCATAAAAATACGCCTTTCTTTTGGGATGTTAAGTTTGATTTAAAATCAGGGGTTTTGGAGGTACCTCAAATCATGATAGCAGAGTGGTCAAAATCCATGTTTCTGAACTTCATGGCCTTTGAGCTTTGCCATATCGAGGAAGAAAACCAAAAGATCTTATCATACATTCTTTTCATGGACAGCTTGGTCAACTCTGCCGCTGATGTAGACGAGCTTCGAGCATGCGGGGCTATTGTGAGTACAGGTATGAGTGACAAAGAAGTTGCAGACGTCTTTAACCATCTAGGCCGCAATCCGATAGTTATCCCATTTAGTCATCAGGTTTTGATTAAGGATATATACGGGTACTGCAGCAAAAGGATCCACCGATGGCGGGCTAATTTGATGCACAATTATTTCCACAATCCTTGGGCCATCATCTCAGTCATTGCCGCTGGTTTTTTGATGCTGCTCACTGTTCTGCAAACGTGTTACACAATTGCACAATATTACAAAAGCCCATGATTTACTTCCTATCATGCTACCTTCACCTTGGCACTTCATCAGATGTATCATGTAGTTAACTGGTGTAAAGGACACCTATGTCAATGTTGTGATGTTTGTCTTTGTTATGATGCTGAGTATATGATGTTTTCCGTCGTTTTCTCTCCAAAGGAATAGTATGATGTTTTATGGTGTGCACAGTGTTTTAATGGTTTTGGGCTCTTGAAGTGGTGAATTTGTAGTCCTTTTGTTTGCTTCTTTGGGCATTTTATCAACTTGTGTTTAGGCATTGCGAATCGGGCATCTTTAGTATGAGAATGTACATTGCCCATTCATCATAGAAATATCAAGGATATGTGTATGGTGTACTAATTTATCGATGCATATCTTTATCAGATCATGAAATCCTCTTAGGCACTAGTCGATGACTTCTGTTGGTATTTCTAGTAAACTCATAATCTTTTTGAATTGACACATTGAAAACTAAACGACAGCGTGAATCTCAATGGTTTGCAATGGTTTCACGTCTTTCGATTCTTCATAAATTCCATGATTGTCAGAGAGACAATTGAGCACACATAATCATCTCAGTTGCATAGTATGAGTGCATTAGGGGGGGTGATATGTTTCATCCATGTAGATTGGAGCCTCATAAATTTTATTTTATCTTTTTGGTGAATCCAATACTTGCACTACTTTTTAGAATGAGCCGTATTTTACTTTCATGAATGGAAGGCTCGTCTCTAACCAAACAAACAAGTCTTGATTTGTGACAATTATTTGTTGACATTTGTGACAAGGGTCAATTTTTTTATTCAAATACTTATTATCGAGAATAAAAATGCTGGTAATTTTAGGTATTGTCATGAAAATGTGACATAAATTGTTGAAACACTTTGAGAATGACACTGTTTCAACAATATCATAAATCGAGACTTATGTTTTGTAGCCTGTACTTCAATTGCTTATCCAGATATTCCTTTATAATTTTTTACAAAAAAAAAATAGTCGTATGCATTTGTATAAATTAGAAAATCCATTTCCAAATAGACAGGGTAAATTTCCACAAATTATAGAAGAAGATACAGAAAGGGCAAACATGGCCACCCAATCTGCTGCTTGATTTCCTCCTACGCCATGTTTGAATTCAAGAAGTCTAAAACCTCGGCTTGGGTGTTGATGTAGATGACATGGGCTTTGACGGCTAAAAATGAGCTTCCATGGAGCAGTTTCTGTTGATCCTAGCTTGCATGGACATACTAGGGGCAGGCAACTCTGAATTCCAAGGGGAGACTTCAGAAGAGGATTGCAGGGAGGAATAAATGAGTTGGGTTGTGAGCAATGTGTGCAAATGGGACACGAGAGGGGAAGAAGCCTCATGGGCTTGGGCCGCGCAGGATGGACCCAAGTTTACTGGTGAAACAGTGAGGCTGGGGGAAATGGGCAAGGCGGGACACACTAAGGGCAGCGTATGGGGTGCATGAGAAGAGCCTGGGGAGAGAGTCATGGGCTCAGTTGCGTGGGCTGAATGCAAGAGTGG